>WEIU01003887.1:117136-130121 GCA_013389925.1 Aegithalos caudatus
AAAAAAAAAACACCACTGAACAAAACAAAGACAAAACCCAAAGTCTAGATTTTTCTGCACTTTAATTTTTTCATTGTAGAAAACTGACTGTTCTACAAGCAAATTGCCTTTCTTATATAAAGCAATTTCTGTTTTTTGTTGACAGCTTCTCTGATTTCTTCCACTATGTGAAGGACAGGATCAACCTCTTCTTTCTCATTCATTGTTTTTGAAAATCTTCCCTCTATGCACACACCTTCCCGGTTTCTAATCTTCCTAAAACAAACAATTTAAACACTGTCTCATGTCATGCTTTCTTTACGCTTTCAATAAGTTTTTGTATCCATTCTTATATTCACCTCATTTATTAAGATATGATAACCAAGGCTGAATGAACTCCTTTACAGACTGGGACAGGAGAAAAATTTTTGGAGGATGTTGGCTCTGTAACTGTTCACTTGTCTCATTCAGCTTGTAGCTGTTTCCAGCCCTAAGCATTACAATATTCTCATTGTTGTTTTCTTCCTACTCTTAAATAGACCAAAATTTTAAAAAGTTAAGTTTCTAACTATGGAAGTGTTCTAACAGTCCACCCCTTTCCTCTTTTCAGACACATTCCATTAATTTCATTATTTGCTTTGAACAGTTCATTAATTCAGTGTCATTAATTGGTGGTAGTAAAGTAGGAGGGCTTAGAGGAAAAGTTTCCAGTTGCTAACTTTCTAGTTACTGTACAATTACTCATCCTCTGGACTTCAGTTCCTGAGCCAAAACATTACTGCCTCCATGTTCATGAACTTCTCAGGTGCAAGCCTTAATCATGGTTAAGCCAGATACAATTACAGCATGCACACCCTAGGACTTAATGGAATAAATCGCTGATTGAGCCAGTGCTGTGATTCACCTGTTTGGCCACCCGCAGGAAATAACCACCCACATTGCAGTACTCAGTATCCCCAAATACCTTGCAAGAACAGGGTCCACAGCAGGTACTATGCTAGGATTGTGAAATTTTTTTATCCTGACAACAGCTGGAGTTCTTTTTTCCTCTGGTTGTATTCTGAGCACCCAGCTATAGATCAGCAGCTCACCTTGATCATCCCCTCTCTCTCCTAAATGTTGTTTCAGAAACACAGATGCTAAGGCCCCTATGCTATGGATGCTGAAAATTAGTCACAATGATGATTGTTATGGGTAGCTCCCTGCAACTGAGGATGAGATACTTCTCAGATAGCTAAAGCTCTGATGCACAAGTTTGGTGCCCATTCACCAAGCAGACTGCAGTGGTAGTCCCTTTGCCAGTCTAATTTCAAATGCTCTATCTCCCACCCCACAGGACGCCGCTGCCAGAAAAGGATGCCAAAAGCCTGGCAGCAGAGCAAGATGGATCAGCAGTTGGTATGTTGTGTCTTGAGATGCAACAGCACACCACTGGGGTGGGGTGGGCAGACCAGGAGGGCTCAGCCTCACCCTTGTCTGTGCCCCAGGCATGCAGGCATCTGTACCTCCTTGTGCTGAGGTTAATTCATGTTCTGCTCACAACAACACATCCAGAGCTCACCAAGCTGAAAACACGTACTTTTCTCAGGTTTCTTTTCTGAAACAAGGTCACATCTCTTCTTCAGCTTGCAGCACAGCAACATTAGCATTAGTGCTGGCACAGGGAAGGTGACAGAGTAAATGTGGGTGGGTTTGGACACACGGAGAAGACTTCTGCTCTCAGTGGTGTTCAAAGCACATAACCTCATCTAACTGTGGCCACATAAATTCAGCCTCTCTGAAAGGCCAATACAGCTGTTCATTGGCTGACCTTCTTCCCCTAGGACCTTACATGGGCATGATGGAACATTCCTGTAATCTCTTTTTGCCCTTCTCCACAGTCACACAATTTTAAAATGCTTTAAAAAGTGGCACCTCTCCATAAATATTTCAGCAGAGAAGAGACAGAGATGATATGTGATAATCATGGGTGTGACACACCAAATTTCTGGTTGCAATTGGGCCAAAGTTCAGAGTATGGCTCCCCCAAGGCCACAAACTATTAATGATGGCAAGAGATTCTTATGATCTCTGTTGTGCTTTCCCTCACAGTTTGGAGCTGCTGAATTCTCAGCTGTCAAATTACCTATGCCATTGAGCTGTAGTGTCCTTTGGTTTGCTTTTAGCATTTTTGGAATGCCCATTCCTTAACACCCAATGATATATGAAAGGAAAAACTGTTTCCAAGCTGTCTGAACACAGCAAGTTTAGGGCAGAAAACAGATAAACATCAGGTGGGGATAGCATACTAACAAAAACCAAAAAAAACCCACAAAAAATTGAAGCAAAATGCAGAAAGGTACAGCAGGCCTTGTACATACTTTTTTTTTTTTTGCAGTAGGTCAGACACCTGACCTGAGTCCTGTCACACTGTAAAGTGTCTAAAAAGAGCTCCGGAGCAACCCATGATACTTGGGCAGGGCCATCTCTATGGTTCTTAAATATGCCATCCTCCGCTGAACTCAAATCATCACCTCCATCTCTTTCTCCCTCTCATTTGTAAATGGCACTTCCCCTGCTCCAGCTGGGATAAGACCACCCCACATGAGGTAAGACTACCCAAGTGGGAATCATGTGTCTGCAGGAAATGGTGCAGAAGAGTGGCAAGGAATTGCAACACTTGGCTAAGGATGCAACTTGGCTGAGTTTCAGGGACAGACAGACTGATGGAGAGTTCTTGAGTGAAAGACAGCAAGCACACACCTCTCTTCCAAACTACTTCCTCTTTTGAAGAGAGGCAGCTTTCTTCAGAGGCTGTAAGAAATCTACTGTGCTTCCCATAGTCTCATTTATACCCTACACAGGACTTGCAGAACATACTTGTAACTCTAGATTTCAAAGATAAACAGCAGATTTATAAGAAGGGTACCAAATATTGTCAGGGACTCCAATTTATATCCACTTCTTTTCACTTTCTCTTTCAGATATATTTTGTCCCTGTCTGCAGAAGCAGGGGCAATATTAGTTACAGGAGAATGTGAAGGTTTGATTGAAGCTCTTCTGCTTAAAGTTCCAGGCAAACTTCTCTCATGTCTCTTTCTGGCAACAGCAATCTCATCTGCATATGCTTAAAACCCAGCCCTGGGTAACAGCTGCCCATGATCTTCAGCTGTCTTAAGATGTTCTTTTCCTGTTTGACACATCAATACAAAAGTTTATCAACAGAGGGAATGGAAAGGAGCCATCTTCATAAGATCTCTTTAATGCTGATTTCTATTATGCCTACTTTATAATCCCTGCAGGTACTTGCTATTCCTGAATGAAAATTAGATCATGCTATATCAGCAATAAAAAAACATGTGAGGTCCAGGAATCAGGCTGTCATTTCGTATCTCTCATGCTACTCAACTGAATGAGCATGCAAAGCACACCAACCCAAAACTGACATGTGAAGTTCAGCTAGGTTACAGGTCTCTTGCTAAAAGGACATAACAAAGCCAAAGCATCATCTACCTGTCACCATAAACCAAGGACAGCAGCTTCATTCTCTAATCCTGACCAGAAATCAAAGAAACCTTGTTTAGATTTGTAAAGCATGAGTTGGAATGATTGTAATCTGCTGCAGGTTTGGCAGGCTGGCTTGAGCAAGGTCTCTGGGTTCAGTCTGTCTGCTGAAGTGCATGAGGATAAACCCTATGAACTCAGAGACTCTCACTACCCCTGTGGACATAAGACTGATTCTTTGCTCTCAAAGGAATTGCCTGGTGGGAGGGAGCTGTATGTGAACAAGTGTGAGAACCTTAGTGACTGGGAATATAAACCTCTGTTGTCTCTTTGCATCTGGGGCAGTCAGGATGAGGGGTCTGTCCTTGTCCAAAGAGATGGATGAAGGGGGCAAGGCATTGTAACTCAGCATTGTAATAGCTGCCTGTCATGAGCCTCACAGGAGGGTCTTGATAAGTTCAGGTTCAGGTTAGGTAGGAAAATATGTTCACACAAGCAAACCTAATTTATGTTTCACTGTTCTGTTGATGGCTGTGACCAGCCTTTCCTTTAGGGAAGCAAGGATGCTTGTGTTCTCAGGACCACTTACAAGAAATATGAGACAGACACGATTTGGTTTAGTCCTCTTAGCTGAAGAATAGTTCCTTGAAAAGCAATTAAATATCAAGGGTTTAACTTTTGGCCAGGAAAAAGCCTACGAGTGCTAAAATCCTGTCCTGCCCACCCAGAACAAACTCTCTCACTCCCTATCCATCCTTTAGGTGCTTTGAAGAGTTGGCCCATTATCTTTACTCAGAAATGTCCATTTCCTGAAATTCAATCAGAGCCCCCTGGGTTCCAGATTGTGCCTGCTACCTCTTGTCCTGTTGCTAGGCTCCACTGAAAGGACCCTGGCTCTGTCCTCTTTGCATCCTTTCCTCAGATATTTGTGCAGATTGATGGATCCCCTCCAGAGCGTTCTCCTCTCTAGCCTGAAAAATCCCAGCTGTCTCAGTCTCTCTTCATACAAGGGATGCTCCTGTCCCTTAATCACTTTCATGTCCCTTTGCAGGACTCTCTCCAGTACATCCAAAACTGGACACAGAATTCCAAGTGTGGTGTCACCAGAGCTGAGTAGAGGGGAAAGATCATCTCCCTTAACCTGCTGGTAATGCTCTGTCTAATGCAACCTTTTTTATGGCAAGGACATATTCCTGGCCCGAGGTCAACCTGGTGTCCAACAGAACCTCAAGGTCATTTTCTCCAAAGCTGCTTCCCAGCTGGTGGCTCCCAGGACATACTGGTGCATGGGATTGCTTCTCCCCAGCTGCAGGACTTGGCACTTCCCCTTGTTGGATTTATGAATATACTGTCAGTGTGTTTCTCCAGGCTGCTGAGGTCCCTCTGGATAGCTGCATGCCCTGAAGTTTACCTGAGCCCATCCAGAGTGTACTGTATATATCCTGTAGGATGGATTGAGGAAAAGATGTTTCTTTCTCCTATCACACCATTGTATTTCTCTCAGGTGGATACTAAAGTGACATTATTGTGACTGAAGCTGTGCTGCCAAGTACAGCTATTTCCTTGGGCAACTCAGCTCTATATCTCAGTATCTCAATTCCATCTTATACAAAATGGGAGCAATAACAGTAAATTTTATTTGTCTTAGTGTGACCAATTAACTCCCAATCTTCAATGATAATCACAAATACTACTATGGTAAATTACCTTTATGTTCTTAGTATTTTCAACTCTCCATAGGCAAGAGATGTAGGAAATGCTAAGGAGGTATTGTGCGAGGCAAAGGAGGAGAATAATTTACATATGGAATTTGCTGTGATGAACTATTGCAGGGGGCCGGAATACTTTGTCCTGGCTTTAGCAATGCATGTTTAAGCCTAAGTGGGCTATGGGCCTATCTCTTAACACACTAACAAGAACTTTCTCTGAATTAGGATTTGATCAGGAGTTAGCTAGCTTTATATGAAGATTCGTTCCTGCATTTCCATTTTCTTCCTTCCCTTCATTACACTGCCAAGAGAAAAAAAAATGGTATTTCATAGAATCATAAAGTCATAGAGTGGTTTGGGTTGGAAAAAAAATCTTAATGATCATCCAGTTCCAAACCCCCTGCCATGGGCAGGGACACCTTCCACTAGACCAGGTGCTCAAAACTCCATTCAACATGGCCTTGAATGCTTCCAGGGATGGGGAATCCACCATCTCTCTGGGAAACCTGTTCCTGTGCTTCAACACTTCACAGTAAAGAATTTCTTCCTAATGTTTAATCTAAGTCTCTCTTTTTTTTTTAAATTTAAAACCATTACCCCATCCTGTCATTATCTGCCTGTGTAGAAAGTGACTCATGCTTTTTTTTAATAGGCTTTAAGTACTAAGAGGCTGTAATGAGGTCTCCCTGGAACTCTCTTTTCTCCACACTGGACAACTCCAGCTCTCTCAACCCATCTTTATAGAAGAGGTGCTCCATCTCTCTGGTCATCTTTGTCATTCTCCTTCCAGACCCTTTAACAATATTTGAGGATACTGATTTTATTATTTTCTTGTTCAGACATTTTCAAGTGTAATTCAGCTTTGGGAAGCAAACCCTAAGTATGGAGCATACACAGAATTTCTTACTTACAATCTACTCTTTGGTAGAATGATCTCTGACTCAGTATTTTTATTTGAAAATTAAAAATATCCGGCACCACATTAAGTGTTATTTTACAAATTTAACCTGAGGTCTAAGAGGCAAGAAATCTTGCTTCATGTTCTTCATCCTATAAAATAAAGCCTTTTAAAGTATGACAGATATGAAAACAATTAAATATAGTCAATTGTGGTGGTTTTCAAAGTTATATAATAATGGATGTCCTCCCTCAGAACACAGAATATTAAGAATATTAAGAGGAAATAATCCTGAAAATCAATGTAACTACAGTATCTCGTTTAGTTTTCAGGGAGCTGGTTTTAAAGTACTAGAAATTTTGATCTCGTTTGGAAGGGGGTTGCTTAGAGTAAATAATACCCTCATACTTGTGGAATAATGTTCTGAGTTAGAACTGAGCTACCACAGGTCCAGCAGTTTCCAGTAAGTGTTCTTGACATGTTAAAAAAACCCTTCTGGATTTCTGATTGAAAATCAGCCCTGATGCAGAAATTTGGAAGCATTCAGTTCATACTGCAAATGAGGCTACTGAGGTCAAAGCAGATGGCAGATCTCCAAAGTGATACTGAGGCAAGCAACAGAGTTGAATTCCTTTTGTGTTCTGTAACTACATTTTATCTGAAGTGCAAATATGAAATAAATGGAAATTTCAAAGATGTCACCTGTTCAAATGTGTTGTTCTTCCATTTAAAAAGGGGAAGTAAAATAAACCTCCCTTAAAGGGAAATTGGAAGGAAACAACAGAATGTTAAGTTTTATGTAGTATCTCAATGCTGTTGTCATTCTGATTCAAATGAAGCTGTCTAAATATTTACCATAATATAGAAAAGGCTCCCAAGTGAGTGAAATTGCTGTTAAAAGGTCCTCTCTCTGTTCTCTGCTGCTACTTGCAGAGAAATCAAAGTCAAAATCTGCACCTCTAACTATTTCTGCTTTCAGAGGTCATAAAAATCACTAACCTGCAGTCATTATTAATTTAGACTAGTCACACATGCATGTTTAAAAAGTAAGAAGTATTTTATCACAGGGACATCCTGCTAAGTGAGTGCCAAGAAAAGAAATTTCCTTGAGGCATAACACTGCAGGGGCAGTCATCCAATATAAGTGGCAGACATCTGTATGTCACTAGTCAGAGGGCCAACAAGTTCACTCTGTGACTGAGAGAGGAACTCCAAGCAGGCTGAATTCCTATCTGGAGCAGTCTCCCACTATGGACCACTGAGAAAACCTGACATTGAGCATTTGCCTAATACTTAGATGATGAAAGTTATGGGAAATCCACTGCCTGATGTCAGAAATTAACTGAGCAGTTTTAGCTGGAATCAAGCAGATGGGCTCATGTACAGAAATATGCCTGGTTTATGTTGCCACTGTTTGTATGTTTCTCATGATCCTGCATTTGTTTATGAGATTTCTTTATTTGTTACTGTTTGTGTGATTAATTTAAAGTTTGATAAGTTTGTGAACAAGACTATATGGTAGTACTGTCTAGTTACAGAGAGGAATCAACCTCCATGACCCTTCCTGGCACACAGTACATATAATTTGACTGACTCTTTCACCTCTCTGCACTAACAAAATAAAAGGCTAACATACCTCCCATCTTGAAAACAAGCTCTAAATATAAGAATATTAACAAACACTGACATCACCTGTGTATAAGGAATGAAGGAAAAGCATTTTAATGTGTTCTTCAGTTGCAACACTTGCCTAAACAAAGAGCCTTTAGACAAGGCAAATACAAAGGGCCTGTTGGAGGAAACAGCCCCACTTGAGCACATTGTTAGGGCATCACTGCTCTAAATAGAGAAATTTATTCACTTAGCTATGCATCATTAGCATCATTTGCCTCATATATCTGGAAGTGTCTGTAATTTTGCTATAATTAAAACTTAAGATCTGGCTATAGAAAACAATAGAAGACATATTGCATGAAGATTCCAACTCCAGACGGAGTCTGAATGAGAAACAACACCACTACTGATGCTGGTATGTCCAATGGGAAAAACAATCTTGAGAAAGAAGCAGTTGTAAATTATTTGGATAGTTATGGACTGAAGAGAGAATTGTCAACAAGGAAAATTGCCACTAAGCAACTTAACCCCACCTGCTGCTCCTGGAAAGTGTCAAATTTCTCCATTCAGTCACATGCTGTGGTACAGGAAATGCTCATTTCTAATGAGTGAGCCAATCAGTCTTATTCTAGATCAGCTAACTCTGATCTAGAGCCACAAAGAGATAAATTAAAAATCTCAGTAAAACTGGATTACTTGACATTGCTATAGAAGGTCATGATGGAAAGAGAGTTGGAACATGCAAGAACAAAGGGAAGCACAATTTTCTCTGAGGTCCAGTAGTATTTTCTTGTGCAATTTTGGACAGTATTTACTTTGAACACTTAAGGGTCTTCAAATCTTGTGTGCCTGGTTTGAATGAAGGCTCCCTCTAAACTATGGGAATTTTGAATGACTCTTCATTTCAACTCCTTGAATTTGACTATTGCTAGTACGAATAATTATGTCCTACTCCATAGGATACGTCAAGTGTTTTCACATTTTTGCATGGTTGGATATAGAAATGTAAAATGTTAATGGCAACTCAACAGTCAAGATAAATTGACAGGAAACTAGATGAAAGGCTGTTATATATTGCACACTCCTGAAACCAAACATGAGGAAGGTTTTCAGCTGAACTGACCACAGGATTTGGTCTTACAGAGCAAGATGCAATCACAAATTGGGAGCATATGTCCAGCATTGTACATCTGCATATGCTTCCACTTATTAAGGAAAGATTTTACCAGAACAGCCAGGGAATAGGAGCTCTATAGTACAGGACTTTTGATGAGCTTCATCTGTTGCCTAAAAGTACCAATTCTGACATTGTTCTTTTAGAGACAGATGCTGCAGAAGAGTTGTGTGTTAAGAGAAAAAGCTCAATGTTTTCAAGATGTTTTGCATTTACAAAGAAACTTCTATCAAAGGTATGGAAGACAGAAATAGGGAGAAATGTAAACCCATAGTCTTCTCTATTCCATTCTTCCATTACCCCTCTAAATAGCTGAGCAGAATTAGCAGCCACCTACACATATATACATAAACACAAATTCTATTCTCTCTTTCTTCCCACACTTAACTTCAAAGTTAACTTTGCAGTTCTGTGTGCTAATTTATTGAATTTACTAAATGCATTTAATTCCTCCTTCTTTTTCCAGTTCAACTTATTCATTATTATTCTGCAGCATTCACATTTTCCTCAGAGCAGAAGCTTGATTCATAGGTTATTTCTCTTTGAAGCAGGGACATCTGAATACTAACATGGCCCAACATGAACAGGTACTAAAAATGTCAACTATAATTTGACAGTTTATGAAGTAAATTAGGCAGCTATTATGAGAAAAAGCTTTTAATCTGACACCACTCAGCTAAAAGCATCATCGAGATATAAAGGTATCCCTAAAGGACTGCCACCACACTGATATTCACCTTTCATAAGTACTGAAAGGAAAATATTATTACAGAAGCTGAAAGTGAATTCATACACACGAGTGTGTACACATGAATATTCATGAAGTGACAAGCACACAGATATGAATGAGGCCATAGATCAGAGTCCTCTATATGCTTATCTAGAGGACAACGTTTAGTTTTCTAATCTTCTGTAAGGAAATTGCTGTCCCTAGTAAGTACTGTGGGAATAGCTAGGAGTCATTGTCCCCCCCTCAATGATCAATAGTTTTTCTNCTCCTGGCCACTTCTCTGTCTGTAATGAGAAACTAGAGCTATTTTTTCCTTCTACCTTCCTCATCTTGTGCAGGATTTTTCATCTCTGCATTCTTTGGAGTCAGAGTCCGTTGGGAGAAACATAAAAGGCAAAATGTCTTTGCCTTTATCCCCTGTGATCCCCTGCTATCTTCTTTTATCTTTAAGACTGTTTAAGGTTAAGGCAAAGCAATACTTCACACTGTGACTGGCAGACCAGTTACTGAGGACTGTTGTTTTCTTCTACTTATGCCTTAAGCAGAAAACAGAAAGAAAAAGGCCTGGCAAAATCTGATGTGTGCAATGTATTGGATCCATCCTCATGTCACAATGTTTTAGGGTTTCCTGTCACATTTGCTACATGTCTCTGGGAAACATCTCTTTCTCACATATGTACTGGCAGTCTCTGAGCTAGGAGAGAATAATGAGATTCAGCCATGGGCTGGCCAAAGATGCTGATCAGGAAAAACTCAGCCACAATTGGAAAATTCAGAATGTCTCTTAATCTCACTCACTTGGATATCTACTGTGCCAGACTTTCAGTATATATTAATGAAAATGCACTCCTATTCTAGTAAATATGGGACATGTTGGACCTAACAAATCATTGATTGTTTCCTTTCTTTTCCACCTACTTATAATGAGTTGTAGCTTGAAAGAGTGAGTGCCTTTATTTTCTAAGTACTGGGTACTTTTCATAATGCCTGGAAGCCCCCAAAATTGTTCTATTAGACAATAGACAATGTGAAACAATGTCTATTGTCTTGTGTATTGTCTGACAAACAGAAGAAGAAATAATTTCTGGAAAGGAAAATTGGCAAAGATCAGCCACATAGCACTAAAAGAACGGGAATAATTGAAACCACATATTCAGATGGAATGATTTTTGTGTTTTCCAAATGAAAAATAAATCATGCACACAGCTCTGGAGCAAGCTTAAAGGACTCTAAACAGATTCATCCAAGCTGTCCTTTCAGCTAATAAAGAAAATATTTCAGATGTTCTTCATTGCTTTGATGAGAAATAATGAATGCTGGGAGATAGCAATGCTCTGTTGTCTGTAGCAGGAGCTCATCCTCACTCTGTTGCATGTCTACAGAAGTTGATTCCCTTTTTGCAACAGTCAAGCCAAGGCTGAATGGACTCAAGTCCTTCATCACCATTCCAATGACAGTTCAGCCACTGATGGGGAAGAGACCTTCACTTGCTCATGCATAAATATCCCATGAAACCCACGATTCCTCCAAGGCTAATACAACTCCCTGTCCATGACATACTCCACTTGTTCACGGCAAGATTAAGGCAAAATGGACTGTGGACCATGGAGGCCTTTCCTTTGTTCTTTCTCAGACTGTGATGCTTTACCCATTTTAGTTAGGCATTACCAAACTCATACATCTTGTGTGTACGAAGTGAAAGATGGAAATCTGAGGCAATGCCTTCATGTTCAGTGTAAAAATTCATCACTCCCTGCAGGTCTGTGATCACCTGCACTGTGCAAACAGTGTTCAAGCTGTTTTAATGAGAGCATTCACCGCCATCTGTGGTGATGGTGCAGAAACTTTTCTATATTTTCATGTTGGCATATATAATACAGAAATGATGAAAACTTTTTGGGAGTTACTTTCTCTTTTCTCTTTTTTGTATCTTTCATTTCTGTCTGTCTTCTATATCTCTATTTCCAGTCTGATCATTATTTCTTTTCCTTCCCTTCATCTTCTCCACATGAAGAAGAGCATTTATTAGAAAGCATTTTTTAAGTAGAATGCAAGAAAATAGAAGGAAGGAATGGAGAAATTCTGGTTGTTCTAGTCAGACAGTTCTCTGAACAACCTACAGCTGCCCTCTTACAGTTAAAAATTGCATTTCTTNACAGTTAAAAATTGCATTTCTTCTGTATTGCACCTAACCCTCAAATTTGGAGCCCAACTTCTAGGCTCAAGGCTTGGAGATCAATTGTCCAGACTTGCAGACTTCCTGAATGATGTCAAAATTCCTGGCCAAAGTGACTTACCTTGAAGTTTTCAAGAGTCTACTTTTTTGACATTTCTTTATAGATTTTAGAAAAATATAACATCAAAAAGTTTACTTAGGTTTAACGTTAACTTCATAAAACAATCTTGATGAAATGCATTGAAATGAACTAGATTGGAAAATAATTTCTTGATTGTTCCAGATTTGTCTTCTCAAGTGTTGATTTGAGCACAGCAGAAAATTTTCCTTTACAGTTAAAACTATTGCATTTCCAGTTTCACATTCACAAAGCCTTCTGAAAATACCCAGGTAATATTATAACTGCAGAGCACAAGGTAGTTTTCAAATATAGCAGTGCCTGAATGAAGCAACTACACCATAGGGCCCAATTTTAAACTGCATTTTTACTAAGTGAGTAAAAGTGAAAGGGAGGGGTGTCTGACAACCTTTTGATATTTTGATTATAAAAATGGCCCTTATTTATTTGCTAAAGTTATTTCTGACTACTTTTTTCTCATAATTCTGAGTTGGGTTTTTTTTCAAACACTTTTCTAGTTGGCTGAAATGTAAAAATGTAACAAAACTATGAGACTTGGTAAACAAAATTTTGCATAGGTTCCCAGTTTCTAGAGGCAAATGTTTTGACTTACTGAGCAGACATAATGAAGAGTTAGGGTAATGTTAGAGGCCCAGCACCTGACCTCTTTATCATAATGCTTTGAGAGAGAGCCACAAAGGAATTTTTTTAAGTAGAAAAGCTTAAAATAATTAAGAGCTGCTCAGTTATGTGCCAGTCTAGAAAATATAACTTCAAATTCAAACAGAATATGGAAAGTAAGAGCTGTACTTACATAAGTGAAGGCCATTAGCACAACCCAAGAATATACCTAGACAATCATGTTTTGCACATGAGATTTCCAGGGGAATCTAAGAGTCCCTCCAGGTTTAAAATACTTTAAAAATCCATGCTGCTAGATTTTGGCAGATTAGTTACATGCATTGACTTGTTGAAGAGTGATGGAGGTCAGGATGTCTTATGGGCAGAAATATAGGGTCAAAAAGAGTCTTCAGTATTAGCCAACACCTCTGCAAATAACTCAGCCAGAAGAATGGGCAAATTCTTTAGTACTATTTTCAGATC
>WEIU01003887.1:137469-156686 GCA_013389925.1 Aegithalos caudatus
TGGTAACTGAGTTATGTTCTGCTCCTGCCATGTCAAAGTGTTGTTTCAATTTCTAAGATCAAATTTTTCAACGTTTATAGCAGTGAAGAAGAATGCAAAATCAGAACCAGGGTTTAAACAGCTTGTACTTCAAACTACCATTATTATTGTCATTATTATTATTATTATTATTACTATTATTATTATTATTATGTCACAAGGGGGAGTTCTTTTGTAGAAATGACACTATGTGGTTTTGTCATAATTGTGTTTCAGTGGTTTTCAAACCAGTAAAAATTCTACTATATTTGGGGCTAGGGATAGCATCTGGAAATCATTAGTTCTCCCCTTCTTGCTATTGCCTATTCAGTATGAAATAAAATTAAACTACAATCAGAGCAACATTTCACAGTTCTGGTTAATGTACCACATTGCTCCCATTTCCACAGATCACCAGTGTAAAGGCCAAAGGTTTTGGGAAGGACTGACAGCACTTCAGTGACTGAGACCGGGCAACACCTTCAATTCAATAACATGAGTCAACACAAAAGCATACAGATGAATTCCAGAGTGACAGCCTTCTGTCTGTCTTCCACTGAAGCACAAAAACAAAAAGCATTCAAGTAAGAGAAAGTGGACATTTAAATAAATACACATGATTGCAAAGATCATGATACTCATTACAGCACCTGCAAGTGAGAAGGTGTAGGAGAGGTTTGCAGTGATATTTCAATACAATCAGAAATCCACTGGGTTCAGCTTTTTCATTGTCTGCTTTGATTATTGCAGGGTGATTTGGCTCAAAGTCTAGTGCTAGATAATAGTCTTTAATTTCTTAAAGAACAAAATTGCTGTTACTAGTACCGTTGGAAGGAAATGTTAAGACCGTGGATTGCCTTCTGCTTAACTTCTGCTACTGGAATGGAACACCACACTCCTGAGAATACAAAAAAAACCTGAAATGATTGTCCCTTTCTCTGAACATTTCTTCATTTTTCTTAAGGTGGCCTGAGGCAGGTGATAAACTGGCAGACTGGCACAGTGTCATGCCTGGAAGGGAACAGTGTGGATGCCTCAGCTGTTCATTGGATAGTTTTAGACTTTCAGAGAGAGACAGAGAGAGAAAGAGAGCACCAGTTTCTGAACTGTCTCTGCAATAGCTCTTATTCATCTATCCAACATCTCCTCACCATTTCTTTCCATGTTAAGTACCAGCTCACTACTCAATCTTGATGGCTCAGTTAGAAGTAAGGGAACTATGGTTCAGAAACCTATTCTTCCAAGAAAAAACAAAAGACCAGCTTTAGCTTACTTGGGAGATAAATATCTCTGCTGGAATTTCACACTGCTGAAAGTCACCTAACCAGGTCATACACTCTCTCAATCAGAAAAGAAGTTCCCACTTTAGAATCCTCCCAGGAATAGCCATCACTTCTTTTCAAAAGCTTAAAGTGCATTCATGTGACAAAAAATTAAAACAAACAAACAAAAACATCCATCACCAATAAAAAATCCAAACANCACTGGTAACTGAGTTATGTTCTGCTCCTGCCATGTCAAAGTGTTGTTTCAATTTCTAAGATCAAATTTTTCAACGTTTATAGCAGTGAAGAAGAATGCAAAATCAGAACCAGGGTTTAAACAGCTTGTACTTCAAACTACCATTATTATTGTCATTATTATTATTATTATTATTACTATTATTATTATTATTATGTCACAAGGGGGAGTTCTTTTGTAGAAATGACACTATGTGGTTTTGTCATAATTGTGTTTCAGTGGTTTTCAAACCAGTAAAAATTCTACTATATTTGGGGCTAGGGATAGCATCTGGAAATCATTAGTTCTCCCCTTCTTGCTATTGCCTATTCAGTATGAAATAAAATTAAACTACAATCAGAGCAACATTTCACAGTTCTGGTTAATGTACCACATTGCTCCCATTTCCACAGATCACCAGTGTAAAGGCCAAAGGTTTTGGGAAGGACTGACAGCACTTCAGTGACTGAGACCGGGCAACACCTTCAATTCAATAACATGAGTCAACACAAAAGCATACAGATGAATTCCAGAGTGACAGCCTTCTGTCTGTCTTCCACTGAAGCACAAAAACAAAAAGCATTCAAGTAAGAGAAAGTGGACATTTAAATAAATACACATGATTGCAAAGATCATGATACTCATTACAGCACCTGCAAGTGAGAAGGTGTAGGAGAGGTTTGCAGTGATATTTCAATACAATCAGAAATCCACTGGGTTCAGCTTTTTCATTGTCTGCTTTGATTATTGCAGGGTGATTTGGCTCAAAGTCTAGTGCTAGATAATAGTCTTTAATTTCTTAAAGAACAAAATTGCTGTTACTAGTACCGTTGGAAGGAAATGTTAAGACCGTGGATTGCCTTCTGCTTAACTTCTGCTACTGGAATGGAACACCACACTCCTGAGAATACAAAAAAAACCTGAAATGATTGTCCCTTTCTCTGAACATTTCTTCATTTTTCTTAAGGTGGCCTGAGGCAGGTGATAAACTGGCAGACTGGCACAGTGTCATGCCTGGAAGGGAACAGTGTGGATGCCTCAGCTGTTCATTGGATAGTTTTAGACTTTCAGAGAGAGACAGAGAGAGAAAGAGAGCACCAGTTTCTGAACTGTCTCTGCAATAGCTCTTATTCATCTATCCAACATCTCCTCACCATTTCTTTCCATGTTAAGTACCAGCTCACTACTCAATCTTGATGGCTCAGTTAGAAGTAAGGGAACTATGGTTCAGAAACCTATTCTTCCAAGAAAAAACAAAAGACCAGCTTTAGCTTACTTGGGAGATAAATATCTCTGCTGGAATTTCACACTGCTGAAAGTCACCTAACCAGGTCATACACTCTCTCAATCAGAAAAGAAGTTCCCACTTTAGAATCCTCCCAGGAATAGCCATCACTTCTTTTCAAAAGCTTAAAGTGCATTCATGTGACAAAAAATTAAAACAAACAAACAAAAACATCCATCACCAATAAAAAATCCAAACAAGCAAACCAAACCAAAACCAAGACAGTCCTGCTAAGACAGAAATGTTGAAACTGCAGTTAATGGAGACTGCCTTTCTTCAGAGAGCAAAATCTTTCCGGCCCTGAATGCCAGCTGAGTGGTTACAGTCTTTTTCAATCATCACAGTGTCAACAACTACCTTCATTCCTGAGATCAGTTACAGGGTTTGTGGGATTTAGGGGAGTTCGGGTTTTTTTTTTTCCTGTTCTACATCAAATCATAAATCAAAACTTCAAGTCATTCCTTGCTATGAGAGTCTTGCAATTTTGTGAAACTGGTGGGGGGAAGATTATACTCTATGTAACAGTCTGGAAGAGGGCTTACTGATCACTTCATTGTAAATGGATGAAAGCCCATTGCAGGCTTCTTTTGATCATTTGCATTACACAGCTCAACAAGCCCACCAGCTCGGTGCAAATATCAGTGCAATTGCAGAGACGCTTATAAGTAGGAGAGAAAAACATTGCATTCCTTCATCACAGCACAGATGCCATGAACTGTTCACAAAATCTTCACCAGCAAAGTTCTCCAAGGCTGACGAATGTGTGTGGCATGATGGGGAGTGTATGAACAGCTGTAGAAGACAGCTGTCGTGGAAAAGGGTCACCTCACATATTGTGAAGTGAAAAGAGAGACTTCTTAGACATCATAGACCTCCTCATCCACAGCAGGACCGACTTCTCCACAAAGCTGGCGAAAGGTGTTGCGCCTCAGGATCTCCCAGCCACGGTGAGAACTGGTTCTGGATGTGTTCCGTGACAGTGACAGAGCAGGCAGGCCCTTCTTGCAGAGGGTGTCCCCGTTGCTTTCCAGCTTTTCTGAACCTTTGTCATAATTATCCCTCTCCTGAGCCTTAAATGCCTCTGTGTACCGCATCATCTTGTGTTTGTTGGGATCAACCCTGTCTTCAATTCTGGAAGAGGATTAGAAAATATAAACTGAATTAAGTAGAAGAGTGCCAGCCTGCCAACAAAACCCCTCCAAAAAGCAGGCCTACTGAAAGAGACATTCCAGAAAAAATGTGCACAGGAAACTGATTATAAGCCAGATGCCAAGAGCTGCTAGCACATTTATCTCCTAGATCTTCATCCCTATCACTGACTTCAGTACCTTTGTTTGCCCACAGTTTCTTGTCCTTTAATTCATTTCCCATTCATGATTTGCCCTTCCATTTTTCCAGCTGTAAGCAATTGGCAGACCTTGTATATATGCATATATTCATTTATTTTCTCTGTTCTTGAGTTTCCTCCTCTGATACTCCATGGCTTCTAGCCTCAGGATGTCACTCATCTCTTGCTGGACTTTTATTTGACTGCTCCACTTCCACCAATCCTCTACACTACTTTTAGATTGTCTTCTGAATTACTATCCCAAACATATATAATGAACATCTATGGGATGTGACAGAACTAAATCACAGCAACACTCTTTTCACAACTCCCAGTGAATTTCTGGGATACTGCTCTTGCAATATATTTTTATATTCCATGCCTTGGACTGAAAGTGTTGCATATTGGCACCACTTTAGGTCTGCTTGTTCTGTCCAATAAATCTGAAAACCCACAAGGCTGAGTTTGTCTGCAAAAACTGCAGAAAGTCCTGTGCAGGGCCAGGAGTTGGGCTTTGATGATCCTTGTGGGTCCCTTCCAGCTCAGGATATCCTATGAGTCTATGATTCTAGGATTCATACAGCCACCACTCCCCCTTCTGGCTTTATCAGCAAAATATGGCACAGCTAGAAAAAGCAAATGCCCCAAAGTTAATTCTTTTCTCACCTGGCATAAATATTGATTAAAATCAGAAAAAATGAGGAATTTAGTGTTATATAGACTACCGACAGTTTTTCAGTTCAGTGCCTAAACTGAAATTGTGGACCTCTGCTTTTGCCACCTGATGCAATCATTGCAAAGTATAACATATTTACTAGGTTCACTCGAGAAAGAAATTTTGATTTTAATTATTCGTGCTCTGATTTTGAGTCATTCAACAGCTCATTGCTGTAGAATGCCTGATAGATTGATTCTGCCTCTGCCATTTCATGTATCCAAGCAACAGGGACAGCCAACCAAACATAGCAGTGAAGGTCAGTGATACTCATTATAAGAAGTTTGAAAGAAAAATTCAGGTCTTATAATACATGCAGTTTCTGGGGTCTGTCCAATATGACTACTGGATGAGAAGGCATCAGCTGATTTCATGAGGAAATGCACAGCTCTGCACAGCAGAGCTTTCTGATGGGGACAATGCTCGTCTCTATATCAGTCGCAGACAGAAAAAAGATTGGGGTCTGTTTTCTGTAAGGACAGCACTTCAAAGACTCCCAAGGCTCTTTATTGACACCCACACATTGGGTGCTCCCTGTTGGATCCTTACATGTGCACACTCCAGGAGAACTCACCTGAGATACCATCGGTCCCCCAGCCCGAACTCCCGCCCACAGATTCCCGAGCGAGGCCAGAGGCACCGTGGCAGTTTCCGCTCCAGCATGACAGTAGTAGCAACAACCTTTGGAATGAGAAAAAAGAAAAGACCCTGATGAATTAGAAAAAAATATCAGACCCTCGTTCAAAAATATTAGTTTCATGAGCACTGACCCATACTGTACTTCATTACAGCTCCTTAAGGAAAAAAGTTATAGAGTCCATTTCAGATAAAGCAGTCACTAATTTAGGTCTAACTGTGACATGTTTTGAAGAAGTAATGGGGGTCTTAAAACATTGTTCCATTTCTTTCCTTTTATACCTCATGGAAATGATTATGGTAATTAATTGCAAGCTAGAGAAGAGGACAGTATCTATACCCACTTCAATTGTCATCAGAACTTGCCGCTGTGGCCACACGACTACAATTAACCATTTGTCTTACTGCTTTCTCACAGAAAAGCGTAGGAAATGGATTTCCTGTTGACTAGCTGTAGAACTAGTTGAATTTCTTTGCCTTTTGACCAAGACAGTCAGGCCAGCTTCTTTTAATGGATTGAAAGACATTTCTGGCCTTCCTGTAATCATTACCTAGTGTTCTATCCCCCCTCATCCAATCCCTATAATCATAATTTAACTCTCAGTTACACAGCAATGGGATTTGCCAAAAAAAGGTGTAACATGAGTTCCATTTAACAAGAAATTCCATGCATACGGAACAAACATCTAGGGACACACATGATGGACAAGAAAGGCTGATGGGCTTCTGGTTGCTATTTGAAATAAGGCAGGAATGCCCACCTTAACTAGATTACCTGGGCTCTCCAGAGCTCATCCTGCTCATGGGCCACTCTCCAGTGGGTGTCACCCATCATGGCAATTAGCAAGTTGAGCATAAGGAGGGTGGCAATGATGGCAAAAGCAAAGTACACCACGCTGTACATAAAGGGCAGGTCCACATCATAGTTTGCAGGGCCATCAATGATAGTGAGGAACAGCTCAAAAGTGGTGAACAAGGACATGGGATAGTTGTAGAACTGCCCAAGGTTTTCAGGGTTCTCTGTCTGGAAGATGATGTAAAAAGCTGGAAGAGAGAAATCAGGAGAAAAAAAGAGAGAGTTTAACAACAGGAATCAAATTATCAAATTCCTGGAGGAATAACAGAATCCTTTAAGAGATTCTGACCAAAAAAAATGGTCTGGGCAAGACCTACATGTGTTTCTATGCAAGGACAAATCCCTGATTAGAATCACTGGTCTCCATGATAAAATGACCCAAAATTACTTTGATTATTTATTTATTTGTTTGTTTGTTTATTTATTTCTCAAAGTAGTGATCTTTTCATCCTCAAGGATATAATAAAGTTATGTGTTTTAATCTATTTTTCCACAGAAAAATATCATAGGTGTAGTATGTTCTTAAACCTTGACTTAAAGATATAAGGAATTAGCTGATTTATCCTATTGTCTAGTACCCTAGAAAGAGCAAGAATTGAAAACCAAACTCTTGGTTTGAGAACAGAAATCAGTACTGGAAAAGTGACCATGCTCAGAGAAATAGAAGCTAAACATCATCACCAGTTTTTCCAATTATTCAGAAGTCAATCAGAGATTAAATCAAACCCCCACTCTTAATTCATACCAAAGCAGTTGGCAGGGGTAACATATGATTATTTTCTCTTTGTAGACTCACCTGATGCAAAGCCCAATATCACCACAGCCATGAGCCAACAAAATCTCATGAGATCTCCAAATATCATCTGTAGAGCAAAGACAGAGCCACCATGAGGCCCAGCTGTCCCACCAAGCCCCAGTGCCACCCTATGTAAAACTCCTTCCAAATTCTAAGACCATGAGCGGACTAAAGGAAACCTTTGCACTAAAGAGAGAATGTGAAAGTTCTAAAACTCTGTGCAGACAAGGACAAGAACTTGTCCATTTGACATTAGTGCAAAATTAAGTAAATAGTCCTAAGGGAGAGAAAAGTATTCTTACAGTTCTCCCTATCTGCAAAGAGGTGTCCTGATAGCCCATATTTGTTTGTGTCTCACACCTTCTGGATCATGATGGTGAAAGGTCCAAGCATCTGGAAGCCCCGTGCGAAGTACATGACGTTGCACCATCCCAGCACCAGGGCGAAGGACATGGGCACCACCTCCCCAGTGGTGCTGGTGAGACGCATCACCATGGTCACCAGGATCATGCAAGCATATGTGATGCTGCAAACAGGAAGAGATGGCGAAAAAAGTTCAGTAAAGGAAATACTGGTCGAGCCATTAAGAGAAATAAATCCAAAGAGTACCCAAAAAAAAAAATGGAGGGAGTGACTCATCTGGCAAAAGAGAGCAGTGGGGGAAATGATAGACAATATATTTATTAGACTTAATCTGTTCTGTACTTACACAATTATGTGGAAAGGCCCTCCTAGGATTGTTTGTCCAAAGTATTTCGCTGCTCCAACTCTAAGGATATCTGGAATCTAAGAGAGACATCCTGTTATCTTAAGGACTCAGATAGTTTCCATAATTCTACTAAATGTCATGGCAACCACCAATATTCACAGGTTTTTAGGGTCAGCCACATCTCATCTGATGGATTAATTTCTATGCTACTTTAAAATCAGAATGGTTGAGCCAGGTGGGCCTTCTTGACATGAGACAGAGATTTATGAAAATGCAAGTTCTAAGAATGCTTGGGCAGATTGAAAGATGTGTCACAGAGAGGTGCCTCAGTAACAAAGACAAAAAGGCCTTCTTGGGGAATCAAAGGAGTTTGTTATCATTCACACTGTGTTAGTGGTAGCCTTAGCCCCAGAGTCCTGACTAAACACAGGAAGAAGGACTTGTCCTTCTGGAACATACCATGGAATTGAAACTGCACACCACACTCAAGCTGAGGTCACACCAGTGCAGAGCAGAGAGGGGACAATCACCTCCTTTGGCCAGCTGGTTGCACTGTGCCTGATGCACCCCATATAGGCAGAAAGCTGTTTACAAGACCTGTTTTATTTTCAGTTCCTCCTGTCATCATCTTTTGGGTTTTCTCACAAAAGTTTCAATCTTCTATTTCCTATTATAATAAAACCAAGTTGTGGGTGGTTGAGAAATGCTCCTGTCACAAGTCCATAGAGTAACTGATCTCCAATTAAATATAAACTTTTCTGTTTGTGCACAGAAATCACTTTACCCAGCACCACTAAACACAGGAATATTTATGGGTACCGGGTAAAGTAACATCTGGGAGTCAGTTGGACCATGTATGGTGCTAACAGGAACTGTGGATTACCCTGCAAACAGTACTTGAGAGTGAGACCAATCCTTCTAATTGCTTCTTCCGCACCTGGAGTCTTACTTAAGACACTGTTACAGACGCTGTCTCATCTAATAGATACTGTTGGCAATCTCTATTGCCATAGACCTATGTTGAAGCACTCAGACAAAGCAAATAAGCCCTACCAAGTAGTGAACATACATCCATGTTCATCTACTAAGTAAAATCTGCCTTGATGAAACTTGAAACTGTATAGCTGCTTCTCTTACCTCAAGGACCAAAATTACTACAGCTCCAATGACTGTGATCAGCTCCCCCACCAACCTCAGCTCATCCTCATATTCCACATATGATTCCTGAAAAAAAAAAAAAAAGTTAATGAAAATTAAAATTAAATTTTAAAGAAAGTGAAAGTAATTTTTAAAATAGGATGGGGAGAAGAAAGTCTACTGTTACTTATAATAAACATGAGTAGACAATAGACCTGGCACTGCCAGAGGAACCAGCCCAGCCCCAGCAATGAAGAACAGAGCACATCTCCTATTCCTCCCAAACAAAGGTCAGCTGGCCAAAACAGGGGATGAGGACAGCTGCAATAGCTGGGGACTGGGGAAGGCTTGGACTTTCCAGTGAAGTAGGTTAGATGGGAATTGCCCAATGGGGGCTCTGACTCCTATGGTCACAGTACCTGAAGCATTTTCTGGACATAGACTGTGTTGTCCCTGCTGCTGGTTCTGTTGCCTGTTCGAGGTTTCAGAGGCCGGTAGACGCAGCACATGGTGAAGCAGACCATGTAGAGGATATAGAATAAGGCCAGGAAACAGAAATAGGGACGACCATACATGTTCCACTTCAGGCTCACCAGCTCCTTCACAGGTGTTAGGTCCAAGATCTGGCGTGCCTGAGAAAGAGAGAAAGAAGGAATTAGTTGTCAAAAGTGCATTTTTTCATAAACAGAATTCACAAATTTTCCTAAGAGAGTGTTAACAAACTATTCTCCTCTGCCCCATTCAGCATTACAAAACTGAATTTACTTTGCAAAAGTGGAATGCTCTAGTGGGCATTGGATTTGCTCAGTTTGACAATAAAGAGCTTTGGAAAAAAGAAATATATCCTGCAGAGAGCAGCTGTTCAGTAGCAGGGGGAAGTACAAGAAAAGCAAGTTAGATACTGGAATAAATTTTTCCTCTGTGTAGGAACATAGAACTGAGGATGGCAGAATATTTCTGTTAGTATGACAACACAAGTTTCTGAATCAGATAGTTCTAAAATGAGAAAACTGAAACATTTTTCTGAAAGATTTGTACTTGTCTGATGCTTTATGGCTTATGTAAAAATACTGCCATTTAAATATTATGGCACCCCTTATTATCTGGGTGGTAATTAATTTAATCACCTCTACCAAGCCTTCAACTTATACTAGAAGACTGACAGAGCATAAACAGGAGAGATGGGTGTACTTTACAACTTTGAATTCGAGACACACACTTTATTAAATATTTCTATTATTATTTCTAGACTTACTTTCTGTTGTTTAGGGGATTACTGCAATAAGTGAGAAGAAAATGTGAGTCAAATTATTGTGACTGGGTTGCTTTAAAGAAAAACTTCTTAATGCACTCTGGATATTTTTATTCTCTTGCTACAATGCCCTGTTACCTCTAAGTCAGCCAAAAATTGCTGAGTGTACGAAGTGCAGGGAATGTTTCCATAAATGGACACGACCCTAGCAAAACTCTTGAATGGCCCATGAAATATCATAAAGAACCAAAATTGCAAGAGAGAGAATCCACCTATGGGTGTTCTGGTTTCTGTAGAAGTCAGTTTTCTAGAATTCTTTGCTTAGGAGAGTCAATTTCATTTTCAAAGGGATAATACAAGTTTGAAGCTTACTATAATCTTCCCATAGCTTAGTTCCCTTCTATTTTTTTACTTTTCAACTGCTTCAGGATCAGAAAATACATCTTAGTACCTGTGTGTGTATGCATTCCCCTTAACACAAGAGTAACCTGCTTCTGACTGGGGGCTAAAGTTGCTTCTCTAGTCCAATATTGAAATGAGAAGGGCTGATGGGATGGGGTCACACATGGCATTCTTCTAGAGAGACAGCAAACATTTTGGGACAAACATATCAAATGCAAAAAGGAATTACTAGTTATGCATCAAAAAAATCACAACATATATGTAAGAGCATTCTGGAAAATAAATCATTATATCTCTTGATATTTGGGAACACCTTCTCTTCTGAAATTAGGACTCTTGGATCTGCATGCACTATATGCATGTTTTGGGATAAGAGAGAGGCCCAATATTCTGCTTTCTTTTTAGGATTGTGGTTTAGTCTTCTAAAGTGGACAACTTCTAAGCCTGTTATATTTTTTTGACATGGACTGCTTGTCCTTGGATTTCCATATGTATTCCCCACTCATAGAAATTTGACTCATAAGATTTCATGTAAGAACAAATGAGAGTTCCATAGAAATAGCAGCTCCATAGCAAAGCTCTCCAGAAGCTGAAACTTTTGTTAGAAAGGTCTCACTAAAATTTTGATAGGAGGAAATAATACAGGATAGGCTAATTGAAGTGTCTTCTGATTCATTTCCTGTCCTGTTAGGATTATTTAAGGTCATTACAACTGATAGGGTTGTGTACCTTGAAAGTCCTAGGAAGAGCTATCAAAGCTCACCATTACACTCTGCTATTTTGCTTTTGTTAATGCCTTTACAAGCTTTTGAGCCCAAAGCAGAGTTAATTTGCCCACTCTGATTTGAGACATAACCTGTCATTAAATGAAGGGAATAATAACGAGTGGTTTTTAAGTGCACTTGATTTTAGGATTTCTGAATGTATTCCTGTCTCACAGGGATGTTATGAGAGTTATCTGTATCACAGCTACAGGA
This sequence comes from Aegithalos caudatus, assembly GCA_013389925.1. NCBI lineage: Eukaryota > Metazoa > Chordata > Aves > Passeriformes > Aegithalidae > Aegithalos > Aegithalos caudatus. The sequence goes on from WEIU01003887.1 coordinate 149,080, forward strand.
ATATACTTGCTAGAGCTATTCTACAGGTTCCTAGTGTATCTTTGAGCCCAGTGAGAGAAAATCCTTTTCTGTAGTTTGCTCATACCTAGTTCTTTCAATAACCTTCAATTTTCACACCTCTGAAGAAACTGTATATAAAGCATCAGATGTAGCCAGACCATTAATAAATCTCTATACTTCATGTATCCTCTACATCTCATGGTACAAAGTCCTTGCTCTATGGATTGTATCAGTGAGCTTGAACCTTCAAAGTCATTATTCCTCTCCTATAATCACCATGGTCTGCACACAGAATGCATGCAGTGCCCACAGTACCTCTCTCTTCTTGGTGGATACTATGAGCTCAAGGAAAGATTGATCTTCAGCCCAGGAGTCAATCTCTGTGATATCATACAGCACAGTGCTCAAGGGGCCAAAGGACCAGAGATTCTGCTTCCTCTTCTGCATAAGGTATTGAAACATCTGAGGAGAAAAAAGGGGGGCAAGGATTTCAGGAGCTTTCCAGTATATAGTGTATTTGCAATGAGAACAAATAAAGTTGTTCAAAACCCTTAATTATGACATATTTTCCTTGAACTTGGTAGCTGTTGTGGTTCTCATATCTCTTGGGAACAATTATAGCAGGTTGAGAAGTGGAAGAAATTTTTTCTGATTCCTATTTAATTATTAGCTCATGCTTGACATAAAGGATGAGTTATTTTTACTCTAAATTCTAATCAAACTACTGAAGTTACTTAACACAGTTATAGTTCCTGACAACAGACTTCAGATGGAATTACAGGTTGATTAGAAAACAAAATGTTTTAATACTCTTCTGCTAGACATTAGAAAAGAGATGTGACAAGGGAAATGATCCTGTCCTCTGTGAATCTACAGAAGAAACACTAACCACCTCTGTCTTTTCAGTCAGAGGAAGGATGAGGGTTTACATTAAATGCTAAGATTTTGTTTATGAATAAATGCCTGTGGATACCTGAAGAAGTTTTCCGTGTGTCACATTTAGAGTATTGAAATCTAGACAACCAAGACAATAATTTCTGTGAGCTTTTCAAAAAATTACTTGGGGTAAATATGTCTGTTAATACCTGTTTAACTCAAATGCTTAAAAAATTGGGGGGAAAATATCTATTCTTTAAGCACTCATTTCTTTCATTAGGATAAAGAAATTTCTTATAAAGGGTTTTTGGGACCTACATAAGAAAAAACCAAAATCTTGTTACGTATCTGCTCCCCATTAAGAACATGCACAAACTCCCTTGCTCTGAATGATGTTATTTCAAGGTCTCCATTTCTCTTTTGTACAGAGGTACCAGTGTCACACAAACTCACCACAGTGTTGCCCTCAACTCCAGCCAGTTTGAATGGACTAAGCCCCTCATTGTTAGGAATCAGTTCAAGTGACCCTGGGCCCTCTTTGCTCCTGTCATAGGAAAGTATCAGGCTGTACATGTGGCAGGCAAACGTCTTATTAGGCTGGAGAACCAGGATGTGAAGAACAGTGTTACCTATGAAGGAAGCAGACTGGATGAAGCATCTGGAATAGGCCATCCCTGTGCAAAGATTGAGAATGGACTGATGGCTTTTATTTTCCTCATTTCCCTCATCCCACAGCTGTTTCTAGTGAGAGAAGAATATTTGCATGCACGGATGACAGTCTGAATTTAAATGTCCATATCCACTCTATGCAATTCACTGAGCCCCACAGCACATACCCAGAGAATCTTGAGCTCTAATGTCTGCTCCATTTTCAATGAGCAGCTGCACAATTTCCTCATTTCCCACACAGGCAGCAAATGATAAAACATGCTCTCCTGAAATGAAAGGAAGGGGGAGAAACAACATTAAGGATTCAGGAGGTAGTCTCCTTTGAAGCATGATGAGGGAAAGCTATCCATGCTATGAAGCCATAGGTTATGAAAGGCGGAGCTACTTTAGGTAACTTGTAAATTTCCTGCCCCACTTCTCATTCTAATAAGAAAGGTTAAAAAAGACCTGTCCCACATAACACTAAAAGGAAGATATGTTCTTTTCAGTGGTTTACCTCCATAAGAAGGTTGAAAAGTAATTTGCTGCTAGGAAGACACCAAATTACAATTTTCATACAATATATATATTTATTTGCATACATGCAAATCTATAAAATGTGTATTGTTTAAATCCACAGAGCATTCACATACTTAGAGAAGTCTTACTCTCTGCTAAAAGGTGTGTATCTGATGACACTTGGAGATAGGATCCTCTGTTTATCCACTTTGGATGGGGACTAAAGTAAGGCTCCCCCATATCCCCTCACCACCCTGCTGGTTCCCTCCTACAGCAGCAAGGGGAGAAGTTAAGGCTGTACCAAAATAGAAGAGGTTCTGGGAGCTGCGCCTGAAGAAGTGCCCAGTGGCCCTTGCTGTGCTGGCATTGGCTCCTCTCTTAAGCAAAGCCTTCACCAGCGTGGTGTTCTGGTTGGCTGCTGCAATGTGGAGAGCTGTCTGCCCTGCAAGACACAGGAACAAAACCTCATCCTTCAGGAAAGCAACTTCAGGCTGAGCAGTAGCCTGCAGTTCACATGTCAGTCACGGTAAATGGACAGCAGCTAAAGGAATTGGCTTTCAAGTCATCCCCGTTGCGTGCAAAGGGTTGTGCTAGAGATTTTCCAGAGGTTCCGTTCTATGCAAATATTTTCATTAATTTATTAATACTGACTTTACAAATTGCCAAAAAACCCCAACAGGGTGCACTTTCTAGACTTTTTTTTTCTAGAGAAAACCAAGACATGCCACACTCTTCTGGTAAGCAAACAGAAAGTTGTGAGATTGACTATGCTTTCCTTCATAAGAAATGAAGGAAAGACAAAACTCAAAACTCCCAAAGACAAAACTCAAAACTCCCAAAGACATCCTCTAATCCTTCAAACCAGGCTTTAGAATTTTTAAAACCCCATTATTATTATTTTAGTGGTTTTGAGATTCAGACTGGAATTCTGTGTACTCAACCAGAAATAATCTTTAAAAATATGGATAAATCTAATCTCAAAATCAGTGGCCACATTTCTTGTTTTTCTCAACGAAGTAACTATTTTTTCTCCTTTCAGGGATGGTCAGGCAGATATCCCTTTTCTTTTACAAATTAGTATGTTAGAAAGCAATGTACTCATGTTTAATATAATTCCACCTTCCAAGAAAGGTCAGAAGCCATTTGCATGTGTGTTTTGCTGTGTAACAGTTTAACAACATTCTCAACCAGGAGCAGTATAAGCCAATTTCCCAAATGTTCCGGTAGTACTTCCTCTCCCCTCCTGCAGGGAATCCTGCCTATCCTCATTCCCAGTGGCATTACCTTCATAGAGTTCTGATGTCATCCTCTCATTGATAAGCTCAGGAGCTGCTTCCATCAGAGCCACTGCTGCCTCCAAGTTATCATACATGGCAGCTACATGAAGGGCAGTCTCTCCCACTGCACCTAGAAACAGTAGGACAAGCATGAGAATGGTCGAGATGTTCAGCTGTATGGGACAAAACCAGGAATACATTCATTGAGGTGGGGAATTACAGGAGGGCTATATCCTCCCTTGAGTAGAGCCTGGCACAGCCATGTAACTGCACAGTCTCTGCCCTTCACTTCAACAGAATCTGAAAATCTGAAAACTGAGCAGAAACTTCAGGTGTTTGTAGGTGACGGCCGACTTCAGGCATGAAGTGAATGAGCACAACCAAGCCAGAAAACCAACTTTACTGAAAAGCTGCAGGCACAGAGTTAAGTCATCTGAGTCTGCTGATGCAAATGTTTAGCAAGCTAACAAGCTACTCATTGTAGGAAGCCCTTGCCTTCCACAGAAAACCATTTTTCTCAAGTAATCCCAGCTACCTCTCTGATAGATATCGCATGTTCCGTCAGTGAGAAGTTTCCTAATAGCAGCAAGGTTGTTCTCTTTGGCAGCCTGGAGGAGTGGAGATTCCCAGATCCTGTCGTGAAGAAAAAGTGGCTGGTAAGGGACAAAGTCAAACACATGGTGCCTCTTGCTCAGAGCTAGCACAGCCTTTGCTCAAGACATATTGCATCTTGAACATTTCCACTGAAAAATCAGCAATGCACATCTGCCATCTGAAGTATTCCTTGAATGCACAAAAAAACCCACCACCACCACCCCCCCACCAAAGAAAAAGAGCCAAAAAAAACCCAGGAAAAAGCAGAGCAGAGCAATTCTAAGAACACACTGAAGTTCATAATCTCTTTGCTTACTGATGCTGAACCATATGGTGGCAGCAAAGGGAAAGACAGGGGAAAGAACCAAAATGTTTCCTGTTTTTATATCCCTCTTCTTGAGGCACAGAAATAGTGAATGATGGGTCACTGAAGCCCTCCTGCAAGTAGACAGTTATCTCAGGAGCCAGGAAAAGCCAGTTGTTTCTTCATACAGCACAATAAATTAGGAAAAGGTCGTTGTCTGAATTGCTCCCATAATGAGTAGAAAAGGGCAAACAAGAATTCCATCTGTTCTAGCAACACTTCCTATAATTAAGAGACTGAGGTCTGAAATGTAGTTCTCCCATATACAAAATTATGGAGAAAAATTTGACAGCTTAGCTACAATACTTTTTTCATCTAGCACAATACTTTTTTCATCTAGCGCTGAGAGAATTGAGGAAATTGTTGAGAACTGAAATATGTTCACGTCCTGGGAAAGAGCATGCGCTCAAACAAGTTCCAGACAGAGTGGTTCACTTAGAGCTGAAGCATGTCCTTGAGTCTTCCATGAGGACCTGGGTTATTTGAGTATATCTTTTAGGCTTGATGAAGAATTTGTAAGTACCGCCACCAAACCTCACTACAGCAAGGTCCTTGGAAGAAAACAACAGGTCAAGGGAGGTGATCCTCCCCCTCTACTCAGCTCTGGTGAAGCCATACCTAGAGCCCTGTGTCCATATCTTAGGATCTTCAGTACAAAACACATATGGAGCTGCTGGAGAAAGCTCAGCAAAGGGCAAAAGATGATAATGTGAATAGAACATCTCTCAGATGAGGAAAGGCTGAGAGAACTGTGACTGTTTAGCCTGGAAAAGAGAAGGCTCAGGTGGTGTTTCTACCAATTTGTATAAGTATTTCAAGAGAGTTACCTGCAATGTATGTTTAGCACCCAACAAGGTTTGTCAATGTTCAAAATCTTGAGCTGGCCACACAAAAGTAAAAAAAAAAAAAAACAAACAAACAAACAAACAAACAAAAAAAAACCTACAAAATTGAGGCAAATATTTCAGTTATCCTTGAATATTTTCAGGTTCGTCTTTTAATTCATAAATTTTAAAAAGTGGTTTGGGGTGGGCTTTTCGATTTCTTGATTTTATACAAATAAAGAATTAGAAGTATCCCACATTCAGGAGATAAAGATTAAAGGGGAGGAAAGACTCTCAAGCAAAAAAAAAACCAAAAAATGTCTCATGAGTTTTCATTATGAAATAGAAAGACATTCCTCTCTCGCAACAAGATAAGTTCATTTTTGGATCTTTGTTCAAATTAAAATTTTGTGCTTTTATCTCACCCCTGCTGTTTTCTACTACATATGCTTAATTTGATCTTAATTATCTAGCATGGCCCAGGTCAGGCTGTAATGTGTGATGTGGAATAAGTCTAATGTTTACAGTACAAAATGACAAATTTGAGCTGATATGAAAAGGGATAACAACCAGCCCTTGTTTTCCTACCAGCCTCTATCTGTCCCTTTACTACAATCTAACAACTGGCAAAAGTTGTCGTAAGCACACCTCCCCAAAAAAGCATGTGGGACAAATATATTAGTTAAACCCTATACTTGCAGATGAAATAAATACTTCCTTCTGGTGACGTTCCATGCGTTGTGGCATTATTTAGTTACAAGATTTTGGGGGTAAATACTATATAAAGAAATAGGTGCTTTGCATTAAGTGGTAACACTGATGTGAGGATTACATTACCTGTGAATATAACTCTATTGTAAGCCACAATAAAATACACATCAGAGACATAGAGAATATAAATGGCCCATTGAAAAAATGTTTTCTTACAACTCATACGTCTTAAGTACAGGATAGTTTAACAATAAAACAATAGGAAAACAGGCAACATGAATTCTGCGGCTCACATGAATATATCTTTCTTGCTTTATTATTATTATTATTATTATTTTATGAACAACAATATCTTGAATCAAAAAGAAATTTATATGCCATTATCTCTGGATTTAATCCACTAGAAATGTGAGAGTTCTGCTCTCCTTTATGGTGGAAAGACACTGGAGACAATCGAGAAAACTTGGGGGATAAAGTAAAACAAGAAACATCAGAATTATACAGATAACTAGAAATCATTTGAGTAAGTGAAAATTAATGGACATGGGATACAGGCAATAGAAGCATAAGTGAACATCATGGTTATCATTCCACAAAACGAGCACTTCCTATTCCTTCCAAAACCACCCTCTTTTCTAAGTCACTAGAAACTAAACAAGAAAACCCCTGAAGAGCAAAGGAGAAATAAAAACATTCAGTATATTAAGGATCATCCTCAACAAATCAGGGAGCCATTCTGAGATATTTTTATATGTCCTTCACACTTCTAGTTAGGGAGGTATTCCTTCTATAGCTTACTCATGCGTCAGTTTCATTAGTAACTAATGACAAGATGATTTGATGAGGAGATTGCATCTAGGATCAAACAAACAGGAACTAATAAAGAGGCACTCTAAGCAAAAGTCTTAAGATTCAGTGCTAGTGGATTCAGCTTGCCACCTCTGACACTATTTTGGCTAAGAAAGACCCTGTGTTTCTGGAAAATACAAGTTTCAGGGGCAGGAAGTGGGAAGAGGTGGGGTTTCAATAGTATAAACAATGCTACAATTAATATGTTGATGCTTTACTGGGTAGGCCTTTATCCCTCAAATGACCTCAGAGAGGAGGAAGGATTAGGCAAGAGACAACATGGGTGGACACATTAAGTTTCTCTCAAAAATTACTAAAGTTCTTTTAAACAACTAATTAAATCATGATACTGCTATGAGGAAGGCACCTAAAAAATACTATGCTCAGTTTTTGGCAACTGGGGGCAAAATTCTCAAACATTTCTCCTTATTGTAGCAACCTCCAACTGGGCTCAAAATGCCAGAGATCTCAGGTCAAAGATCAAACCAGAAGAGGAACTCAGAAATGTTAACAAATGTCATGGCACACTGCCTGTGATGTCTCAAAGGTTCATGAGTTACATGTTCTTAGCACATGCTTTTATTCTCATTAAATTTTCTGTCTCATAATTGGGGAAACATTTTAACCTCATTTAAAGCATACTGTTCAAATTATCAACTAATTTTTAATATATTACAGCAATGTACTGAGAATATAAATGTCAAAAATTAGGGGAAACAAATTTGCTAATACAAAAAAATTAAATTATTAAATTCACCTGAATTCAAAACATTTTCAATTATTTAACTTCTGCATATTTAGCCAACTTTCTTCCTGATGGATCAAACACAGCACGTGTTCTGCATTTTACTACTTGGCCTCTTTGTGTGTGTCAAAGCAGCAGCTGGCAAAATCTGTAACTTAAGTCTCTTAACAGAGTTGCCTACAGTAGATGCTTAGCTTCCA
>WEIU01003887.1:156937-173648 GCA_013389925.1 Aegithalos caudatus
GCTTCCATAAAGTACCATTATGTCACTGAACAGCGAGGCTGGCTTTCAAAAAATGATTCAGCAGACATATCTAGACACCTTGAGAGGATAATTCAGCACATCTAAGTTAAACTCCTCTCCTAATCCTGTTCATCCCCTTCAATAGCTATGGAATCAAGGAATACTAAGCTCCTGATTTACCCAGCTAAGTTAAGTTTTCACCACTAGGCAGACTGGATGTTGCCTTACAGGATCAGTTTAGGATAAGCACAGCTCCATAGCAAACCAGTAATTCTGAGGGCAATGAGAACCACAAGAGTATCCACCTGGATGTGCTCCTGGGTTTTTCTTACTGAGCTAAGGAATGTGTGGTGGCAGTTAGTGAGCCTTGATCACACCTGACTCTCGACCAGTTTTCTTCAGAGATGATTCAGTGATGTGCACAGGGCACTGTGAGCTGTTTTTCCAATACAGGTGAGGGCAAAATCAGGAACACTGGAAAATCCATTGTGAAACAAAGATTAAATGTAGGTCAGATTCTGAGGGAGTCATGTAAAACAGTTCTAAATGAGGTTAAACATTCCACAAACACTTTCTGCTGGTAAGATGTACCCTTTTAGGTTTACAGCTTATTGAGCACTTTATCTGGAGTGCTCATTTCACTTATGGAGAGAATAGAGAATGCAAAGACTAGTAAGTAAGTCTTAATTTCATTATAAAAGCAGGATTTGGATTGCTATGGTTATTCTTTCAGAGCAGGGAAATATATCAAATATGTGAACTGTCTGGACAACAACCAATCTGAAGATTCTATTTCAAGACTGAATTCACCAGAAGTGCAACGAAGCATCTCTTTCTGTTCTTCCCTTATCAGATTCTACAACTTCAATCATTCACTAGATGGAATTTCCCTATTCTTTGCTCTAATTTAAGTTTGCTTCCAGCTTCAAACAGTTCCTGAGGTTCTAAAGCACTTATTTTAACCTAAGCTATAAATTCATCATCAGGATATTATTTTAACTTTTTATTCTTGCCCTGTTGTGCTCTGAATATCCATGCTCCAGAATGAATCATGGAATTGCCAGAGGAGATTCATCTTCTCCCGTCCTTCTGCCAGCATATGCATGTGAATGTGTGAAAGTCCTGAGGAGAGCAGAGGGATGCTAGAGGAAGCCAACCAGCTGAAAGAGGATCAAAGTGATCACCTAGCAAAATGCCAGAGAAGGAGTTAGGGAATAATTGCACAAAGTGAAAAGGAGCCAGATAACAGGGGCTTGGACAATCAACAAACAATCAGCAAATTTCTTCAGCACCAGGAACAGGACTCAGCAAGTTAACTGAGACCTCTTGCTGGAGTATGTCAAAGCCCCTTCAGCTGAGAGTAAACAAAGCTTCTCTGGAAATAAATTAAACAGGTTAATAATTGCCAATGTTACTAGACAAGAAACTGATAGGGAATTCTTATCCCTTCAGATATTTAACTATCTGACACACAAAGCAATAGAAATCTAGATCAGTCATTTCCAGCAGGACATTCTGCTTGCATTAACATCTTTTTTTTTCTAATTCTGCTTCTGAGACCATCGTAAGAATAATCTCATGCTAGAACTGTTGTAATGGTTCTGAAGTTGTTAGTTGTTATTTATTATCACTAAAGAAGTCATAAAACCATTTTGTTCTCTGATGTAAAACTTCATTCTGCATCCAAACATCCAGCCTTCCTCAACAGGGATTTTATTGCAGTTTTATTCCAGGTTGTGTTCCTTACCCTGTGTCTAATAATTTTTTTCTAAGAAAACCAGCTTTTTAAGGTAGGGTTTTTTTCTAGGGCACAAATTTCATGTTTTCTTCTTTATAAGGAAAATTATGGCCAAGCTTAGGAAATCAAGTAACTTCTTAAATCTACAAATAACTTCCTAAATCTTTGACCCTGAGATGCATCTTAGGCTGAGACTGAGTCTGTGCATTGCTGGGGAAACATGAGTTTTGGAGGACCTTTACACTTGTGAAATTAGGGAGACTGTTTTCCATTATTAGCCTCAAAACTTTAATTAGGATGAAGGTGCATCAGTAGAAGGAAAGACCAGAAATGCTGCTATTGATGCTTTTGATTTTATTTTACGTGCAGCAGCCACATGTTCTTTGTATGTTCACTACTCAGAAGCACTGTTGTTGAAACAAGCTATAAATAAAATGCTGGAACTGGAAGCTGGCATCTTCACTGTCACCTTTGGGAGGAAATGAACCAATTAATACTGACAGGCATTGTGGATTTTAAGACAGGACAATCTTATGTTAAATCATGGGATGAAAACTCAGTAATGTTGTTTAGACAAATGAACAGCCAAACTATGGGGACATCTCTTTCACTACCAGCTTGAGAAAGATTTACACAGAAGCTGAAGGCTCCCTGTGTCCCTGTACAACTCAAACAATCCAGTTTACCTGTATTAGGCTGAGCTGTTGTTTTGGGGGTTTTTTTGTGCCATATTTGTTTCTAGGGTAAGAAAAGCACTTCTCTAATATGTCTGGGAGACTAAAGAGCCACCAAAGAATTTGGAAAATAAAGGTTTTATTGTGACATCTTCGGAATGACCATACCTCTCTGCAAGTTATGCAAACTGTTCCAGGCATCTCTAATATATTACTATTTATCAATAAGAGTGATGGATACAGGCAACAGCAGGAGGAAAAATGCTACACAATTGTTATACTTTTACAAGGACTGGAATTATGTACTCGCTCTAATTTATATATTGCTTATTTTTTATGAACAGTGTAATTCTCATAGGGTGGAATTTCTAAAATCCCATTCTAGGAGGAATTTTTTCACATTTCCTTAGAAACTCTTGCACTGAAAATAATTTCTAGAAGATCTATTACACTGTAACAGATGTGATTCTTCTTCACCTCTATCAGGCCCAAATTTTCATAAGTATTCATCTTTCTTTTCTCCGTCATTATGAATTACGTTGAGGGTTTGTTTTCATATGCTTTAGGCTGTGTAGATCCCAGTGTTTGTTCCCAAAGATGATTCTAGAGAGGACATATGAGATATGACCACTGTTCCTGGGTCTCCACATTGAGCTACAGGCTGTTTAAAAAAGAGAGGCTTCAACAGAAAGAAAACAGAAAATTAAGGCCAAATAAACTCAAAGTCCTCTTCAGTGTTAGGAGATTGCATGGAATTTTCTGAACCTGTATTCCCCTGGGGACATATTACAGAGTGCAATAGTAATACCTTTCTGTGAATAATGCTGAGATCTACTGCTGGTAAGATTCAAAGCACTGGTTCACACAAAGAAAAAGAATGAACATCAGTGCCAGGGAAGATGACAACTACCAAAACAATTAGTTTTAAGGTATTATCACAAGTCANAAAAATAATATAAAAAAAAAAAAAAAAAAAAAAAAAAAAAAAAAAAAAAAAAAAAAAAAAAAAAAAAAGCCTTGTTCTTCTCTTGCAGACTTTCTGTGTTTGATCAGAGAATGCCAGTTAAACAGTAATATATTTACCACTGGCTTTCAATGAGACAATAGTAGAATTTAATCACTGTATGTATTCCAACAGCATTTTCACTAAGAAGAATTCAAGCTGAAGCCACAGCACTGCAGTTCTATACCACAAAATGACAGGACGCAGCAAAAGCCCTTTGGGCTTACAGCAGTTTTTCCACAAAAGCAGAGGTTTCATAAGAGTAGTTCCCACACACCAGTCACCAAAGAAGGTCTTCCTGGTGTGTTTTTCTATCTGTACATAACTAAAAATGTGAAAGCAATAAAACAGATTCCAGTCCTCTGCAAAATGTTCATTTTTTTTCTCCTTAAACTCTGAGCATCCCTGGGGACAAGAAAGGAAAGGGTAGGATAATAGGAGGAAGAACTGGTCCTGTCCTTCTTTAGGAACAGAGTTTTCACATATTGGCAGCATGTAATTTGTGACCAAATAGCAGGAGGCTAATTTGTGTTAGTTGAAAGCTGTGGGAAACATACAGACCTAAAATGGAAGGGAACAATCGTGTCCCCATGCAACCCTGATTTTACAGTGAATATTGTGCACACTGCATGAGTTTTACAGAGAGCTTTATAAAGAAACACAGGAAAGCTAACTTTGGGGCCAGTGGGATTGCACTACAGTGATCTAAGAGAAGTTTATGCAGAAGGGTTTATATGACTAACATTTTTCTGTTTTCCTCCATCAGTAGAAACACACAAGATGTTCACGGGCCTGTAGCACATGAGTAATGAGGACTAACGAGCGAAGAGAAGTGGCAATCTGTGAAAAGCCTATGTGAAAGGGAGCAACAGAAAGGAAGGGACCAAACCTCTCTTGGCAACAGAAGATGGTAAACAAGGGACTGGAATATCATCAAAATTTATGATTCAGGAGGCTCATGTTGAATATTTGGGGAAAAAAACCCTCTATCACTAGGAGGTAACAGGTACCTAAAGATATGGAAGAATCTCTATCCTGGGAAGTTTTCAAGACTGAGCTAGACAAAGATTAAGCAATGTGATCTCTTCCTGGCAATAGTTCAGCTTCAAGTGGGAGGTTAGATAGAGATCAGCAGGGCTTCCTTCCACATCTCTTTGACTTAAAAATATGAAGATATTGTTATAATAATTAAAAATGTCTACATTACAATTTACTGCATATTTGTATTAATTATTAATATAGAATCAATATAATTAATTTAATATATTAATATATTTAGACTTCTATTTTGTACTCATTTGGATCTTGAAGAATCTGCTGAGAACTTATTTTTCAGTTACCTGTGATGCTTTTCATGAACACACCAAAATGTAAACACTTCAGCATTCCACAGAAACACTGTTGTTCCCATTGTCCCTCCCATTTTAAGTGTATTTAAGTCCCACTGCTCTGAAGTAACCTCAAATAGGCTTTGTTACTTGGTCAGAAGTTAGATCACAATATAATTCTTTCCCTAAAGGTGTACTTTTGTACACAATTGTCCCTCTTAATCTACTTTTTTTGCATATTTCTATACACACGTGCATATACATACACATATGTATAGATAGATACATTTTGTCCCACACAGTCACCTTTTTGTCCCCACAGATGTTCAGGGTTATGTGTGGAAAGAAAAAAAACCAGATTTTACAAGCAACTGGAAGCAATTTGTGATTTGAGTACTGCAGCATTTGTGCATGCAGAAATGACAATGAAAACCAGATCCAGCTGTATTTCCATGAATAGTCCTACATTTCTGTGTGTGGAGGGAGCAACCCTGCACAGCAGTAAGAGACAGCCTTCAGTGCTCAATGGGAAGACACAGCCAATCTTCTGGATAACCTAAGGTCCAAGAGGAGTCACTGTACATGTCGACACCCAGGTCACAGGGCTGGGAAACCACAGTCTGACCCAGGAGGTGACTGACCCCAAAACGTTCAACAAAATTAAGCCTACTCTATCCCACAGTAAGAGCAACATTTAGAGAGACAGAAAGCAAAATCTGGACAAAAGAAGCACTACTATTTCAGCTGACTGCAGCCTATACATCACACATACTCCTAATAATAATAATAATGTTAATGATAATCATGACAGTAATAATAATAATGATAATAATAATAATTAAAAACAAACCTTCATGCATTTTCCTGTGAACTTTACCAATGAAACAGGAATGACAACAGTATACATTATTAATCTGTGACTGAAGTCCTGCACTCAGGGTAATTCAATTGCAACCTGGTAAATCTACCTGTGAAAGCAGATAAGATTGGAACTCCAGAAGCATTCCACCTTGAAAGAAGAAATCTGATAGAGAAAAGTGCTCCAGGGTTGTTTAAAGTTTATCTACAGGCAGAAAAGCCTAAGGGGAAAGAGTGAGAATCAGCTACAGGGAGAGCAGCAGAAGAAATAGAAGACAAGAAGGCTGAAGTTCACTGTACCTTTTCTGCTGGAGTAAGTTGATTTCATCCAGATGTTTATCCCAGGATTTTTTGCCTTGCAGCTTTTGACTTAGTCCATTCCATATCCGGGAATAGAAGGGATTTCTCTCCCCAAATAAAGGTACCCCCATATCACGTCCCTTTTCTTCTCTTGCCTAGCTGCCTAAAAGCCAGCAATCCCCACTTTGGGAAAAAGTCAGGACAGGCTCACTGCAGGTCACCACTCCTCCGCCCTCAGTTACTTACAGAGGAGACTGTCACTCAACTGCATCAGCTGATCAAAAACACACAATAAAATCACTTGTTCCTAGCAGACCATACCTTGAGCCTCATCAATTACTTAGTTTCCAAAATAGCCCAACCCAAAGGTGTGTCTGATTTAGAAGTAGCTCGCCAGCAGCCTACCCCTCAAAAAAAGACCCTGTACAACATTGAAGAATTCATACAGCATCAAGATCCTAGGCTTCTACTATTTTGATTTTGAAATCTAGACTTCAGAAGCAATTGCCCTCCTTTTGTATCTCTGAATTCCTCTGGAAAGCAACATGAAAGCAGTTTTGAAATAGACAGCTGAGCAAGTCAGGCAAAACACCTTTAAGGTGAGTGAACATGTGGAAGCATGCCCTAAAAGACACAGTGCTCTTGGAAGGTGGCAGAGAGGAGGACACACCTCCCACCTCAGCTGTCTGCAAATCCCATTAAAGAAATTATCGTTACAGACTCCACCTTCTCCACGTAAAACAAAATAAGTTACTCCACGAGCTGTACGAAGAGTTTATGTAGATTAATGAGTAAACTTTACATATTTCATTTTCATTTAATGTTCTACAAACTCTCATTATTCTAATTTCTTCCAGAAAAATATTATTTAGGAAAAGGATAAAAAATTATATTTAACACTTTTTTCTTTTTTTTAATTTTTGTTTTTATTTAACAAAAACATATATATATATATATATTCAGGGTTGGGGGTGTTTGTTTGCAAAATAGTAGACCAAATATCAAACTGAAGAGATGAGGCATCCTTCTTTGTGTGAAGAAGCTGGAAGCTATGAGGGAGAAAATAATAAACAAGAAGTAGGAAAAAGGAAAAAAAAAGACTTGTCCCAATATTTTTGCACCTTGAATCAACAGAAATATCCCTTCATTTCTACTCCTGCTGTAGTGGAAATTAATTCTGTTCAGGGTGCCTGGACCTCGGCAGAATCAGTAGATAAGAGAGAAAAGTGTATAAAGCAATAGGACTGAGTGATCTCTTTGAAATTCCTGGTTTATTTAGAGGTTTCTTAGAACTACAAAACCAGGATTAACATCCAAACTTCTGTAAACTCATGATGTATCCTATCCTATAAAATCATAAATGACCACACAATTGCTACACAAAAAACAAAGCTTTAATGCAAACTTGAGGGATCATACCCTAAATTGTAAAATTCACTGAGTTGACCCAATCTAGGATGAACTATCAAGTTAAGCTGTCATAATGTGAAGAATATTACTTGCTACTTTGAGAGGTTAGCGTTTATACCAGCCACGTGTTTTGAGCATATGTTGTGTCTTTAATATTTTTTTAAAGAATATCAATAATGAATCCCTCCTAACACTGTGAGGGGTGGGGGCGAGTAACTCCTCTTCAGGTTGAGAAAGGTCTTTAGACACTCAGGTGTTAAGTGCCTCTGACAGACGAGCACAGTCTCTATTTCTCCCAAGAAGAGAACACTCTCCACTGTCTCTCTAAGGAAGCCCTAGAAGAGTGGTATCAGCAGGGCAGGAAAGCAGTGATTTACTCCTGCCTCCTCTGGGCAGCCCTGCCAGCCCGGCAGCAGCGCTCAGGTACAAGAAGTGACGAGCAGCCAGGTCGAAGAGGGCGTTCTTGGCTACCCATGGAGACAGCAGCTGCAATCCCAGCAGCTGCAATCCCGTGTCTCAGGTGGACTCACCGCACCGTCGTGGGTGGATCATCAGAGCTCTCATTACGGCTTCAGACTGCAGTGAAGCTGGCTCAGTAGTTTTCCTTTACCCACTTGTATGAACACAAAGTCTAATACTGCAAAAGGGTGTTTTCTTGTAATTCATGGTAGAGGGCATTTTCAGTGGAAATAGAATATAGAGATGAAAGGTGGATGAAATATGTAAGCATATGGTAGGGACAGAAACCTCTTTAGCACATCATGACCACACCACTTAAGCACTGCGGGGGGCTTTCAGTCTAGCAGGCTGTAAACAGTTTTATACAAAAACTAAGGACTTGATAAAGCCTTGCAGTTGAGGTGTGGATTGTAAGTCTATACAGTTTTGGTGTATTTAGGTGTTTTTAGGTCTTTGAATCCCTTTCCTCAGCTCCTGAGTCATGCTGTGACTGGTTTCTAGCCCTTTAGCTCCTGACATTATTCCAGCTGTACTGGTTTCTTGTTCTGAGCTCCTACTGCAAATAGTGTCTTTATCCTGGCTGCCAGTGATGCCCTTTACTGGTGTATGTCTTGATTTCTCTTGTTTCTGAAATGGGATAATTCTGACTGACCTGATTCCTGGACTCTCTTGATTCCAGCTTGACCCCTTCTAACAAATATGACAGCTGACAGTCATATCCTTCCACGCAAATTCCCTTCCATATCCATCGGCCATCCACAGCAATGTTAGCATGAGGAAATGCAAAGCACAACCTGTCCAAATGTGTTTCTCACAGGACGGTGTCTAACAACACAAAATTAAAACAGACCAGCAATGATGGAACAACATTGGTTCTGTGCAGTTCAGTCACCCCATGGCTCTGGAATATCTACCAATATCATATATGGCACAGTTAGGATCTGCTCCCTTTGCAGGACTATTGAAAATCTGCAAATAAACCAGTGTGTGGAGATACTTCAGCAACAACCAATTCCTATTTTCCCATACCTGCCATAAATACAAGGGAGCAAAAAACCCCACTTTTGTCACTGGGGATTGTTATCTTGCTAGGGACAATACTCTGAACATTTTTATAGTTCAGTGTCCTTTTAGGTCAGCCTTGAATTGTTAATTTTATTTTTTAAAGCATATCTGAATAGTTGAGTGTGAATGACATGACCTCTGGTGAACCTGAAATTCAAGCTAGCATTTGCCAGCAACATATTTGAAAAGAAAAAGTTATAACAGGAGCTTGAGAGAAAAACACTACAGGAGAATTTTTCAAATAATCTCTGGTTTTGTTTCCATCCCAGCCACCTTTTCAGTCACTTCTTTCTTTTCAAAATTAAATCAACACAGCTATTACCTGGCCTATTATAAAAGTAATTTCAGTGCTAATGTAGAGACAGACGTAATTTGCACAGTACATGGATTCCTTTCTTTCTGAATGTTCCTGACCCCAGCATTCCATGTTCTGACAAAACTCCTGTTAACCTTCCTGGCAATTTTAAGTGCTGGAGGTATGTAAGATTAAATCCAATGTGCTTATCTGGTGACAAATCAGGATGGGAGTGCTTTTTTTTTTTTTTTNCTTTTTTTTTTTTTTTTTTTTTTAATCTTTCTGGTTTTATCTTAAAGGGTTTTTAGGAAGAGGGAGAATTGCAAGAGCTGCATGATATTTCAAAATTACTACAAAGATATAAATGTAATCCCGGTCTTTCACAAAATCCACAGGAATGCAAACTCTGAGCAGCAGGAAATGGAAAAGATAAAAGGCATTGTAAAAGTAAGGAAACCTATTGAACCTAAAGGACAAATCAAATTTTCTAGACATGGTAGATATCCTCCATTTTGATTTTCTGAAAAGTTTTTTAAGGTTTCTGTTAAAACACACAAGATTATGTAATGAGTGGTATCAGGAGAATTTACACAAAGTGGTTTTTGAAGAGAAAGGAAATAAAGGGAAGTCAAGTCATTTATTATGATGAATTGAAATTCTCTTCTTCATTTACCTTCCAAATTTTCCCCCCATATCCATGTTAAGCATCTGGTAGACAAATAAAGGAGCATAATTAGATGTTTAACACATTCAGAGCCACTAAGCAGCCAAGTTATCTTGGCTAGAGTACAGACAAGTTTTATCTGTCAGAGATTAGTATTGCTCCCAACCATCTGCCTGGACAAATTTCCACACAAAGATTTGCCTGTTTTTCCAGAGCCACAGACTGCCAAGTCAATTCAGAAACTCTTAGTCTTCCATGTCTTTTTTTGCATATAATCTCTCTGATTTTTTTTAATTTAAAAAAAAAAAACCAAACATTTGCTATTTTTCTCTCAAATTCACAAAATAATTTCACTATAAAAATTAGCTCTTAAAAATTCCCAATTGGGAAACCACAAGAGAAGTTCTGTCATTTCAGCAACAGCAGAAACGAAGTGCATGGTTTGCATTCCCAAGTTTACAGTACCATCTTAAGAGCAAGAGTGGAAGTGCAACCTACAACCAGACAAGTTTTTCAACACTTCCCCTGTATATTTCTGGTTGTACTGCAATTATTTGTCTGAAATCTCAACATCTAATAAAAGCTTTAAAGAAGTAAGTTATGAGAGAAAAGAATGAGAGCAGGACAGGAGAAATCAAGGACAAATAACAGTTTCTATGTACAGAGAGAACACAGAACAGAAAGTCAAGAATTCACCAAGTCAGCAGTAAACAGTGATGTAGTTTCTCCATGTCTATAATGGATAATCTTCCATCTGAGAAAATTGCAATAATAACTAGGCAGCAACTGATTGATGAATTACAGATACGTTAGGGAATCCTGTTGGACTGTGATATTTCCAGTTGTTCAGGTTATATATCTTACTTGTGTAGCATAGGAAAACAAAACTGTGGATGATTGTATGGAAATGCACAGCATTATGTATGCTTTGATATCACACAGCTGAGTGCTGATACCTATCAAAAACCAAAACAAAGTAACAGAGGAAAATAACTAGATATTCCAGAAGCAGAATACTAGTCGTGTTATCTCCACCAGTCTTGAGAAACTCTTATCTTCACAAGATCTCATCTGCTGTGTAAATATAAATTACTTCACCACCAGTAAATCACAGGTAACTCAGCAACAGAAGTACCTTAACAATGCATTATAAACTATATCAGGACATAAGTGTCCTTGAAGGATCTACTCTATATTATGCAACTAATCCTGATGTGTAATTCCATGAATCCATCTTCTGGCCTGGAGGGGAGTACAAAATGCTAGAGGGAAGCTGGTTGTAAATAAAATATTACACTGAATCCCCTTAATCATAGCATGGCCTTGTGTGTGAATGTGTGTATAGTAAGCCTGGTCAAGAGAGTTAAAGGGAAGTGATCTCTGCTTGTTGACTCAGATTAGCAGGAGCAAGGACAACTACTCACGGTGAGGAATGGCACAGACTCCCTAGAAGGATGCATTCCTGAGGTCCTGGTAAGTTGGATGAGGGGTGAACTATTGACTGTTACAGAAAAGAAGCACAAAGATCACTAGATATTGTAAAACCTACCCCCACCTCCCCAAACATTTGCAGCAGACTTTGTAACATTTCCAGGAAAAGCCAAAAGAGAATTGAAGACCTCTGATAACTGCAGTCATGTTGGCAATGTGAAGGAGATCTCTCAGTGAAATGGGATCACCAAGAATATTATTAATTCATAAAAAAACTTGATTGAGGGAGTCCGTGGGATTCTACCTCACTGGGAGAAGCCCAGGAAAGGATCCTGGGTGGTTTTCTACATGATTTGAGGTACAAGCTCAAATCAGAAAGCTTTCTGTAGTGAGTTGGGAAGCTTATTTACTGGTGGTTTACATAGAGACCAATCCCCCAGCCTCCTGTAAAGGGAACATGTCCCAGGGACTTGAAGCTGAAGTAGATTCCTTTATAAAAGGAATCTTATAAAATCCTTATAAATCCTTATAAAAGGTGGACTGAGTAAATATGAAACAAGTAATCTACTCCTGCAGATAGGGAACTGTTAGTGGGTCCTAACACACAAAAATAGGTAATAAAGGAAAAGTAAAAAAAGAAAAGGGCTTGGATTTCCACCTGGACTGTAGACTGACATTAAAATTGTGACAGTGATGCCTTGGGAGGCTACCTAGAACAGAGGGTAGACAGTGTTAAAGGAATAAAGCGGGTATTTATTAAAAGGTCTTCAAAGGCTACACCTTGGGCAGTACGAGACCCTGGACAAGGCTACACCCAAGACGGACACCAGGTCACACTTTTTCACACTTTTGTAAGTTTTGGTCCATTTACATATTGGGGTTGATTGTCCAATTACATATTCAGGTTATGAAGTCCCATCTTCCCAGTTTGCTTTCCTCAATTTGCTCTTGTTTGTACTTAGGCCTGAAGCTGTAAAAGTATACTTGGTTCTCAGGCTGGAAAAGGATTGTTTTGTCCAACTACCCTGTGAAGAGAACTTGCTAACACTTAAGATGAAGTTCAGAGTTCTATACTAATATAGTAGAGAATGTGAAAAATATGAAAGCTAAAAATTAAGGCATCAACAGTAAGGTTATAAGATACTAAAATCAAGTCATGAGAGCCTTCTCATTCAGATCTCCTCAAAGGAGGTCTGGGATTTAAAGGTGGTCCAAGAGTGTTACCAGGAATCTCCAAACCAGCCTGCNAGAAAAATGGAGAAAAAACAATATAAAAAAAAAAAAAAAAAAAAAAAAAAAAAAAAAAAAAAAAAAGCACTTCACTAATTACTTTTATTTTGTGGCCTGGAATGCCACAAGAACAGCTAAATGTTTCTTCAGCAATTGCAAAGCTCTGTGTGAGTGGGTAGACCCTGCATTTTCAGTAGAGACTCTCCTTGCTCTGAAAGATACACAAAAACATGAAAGTATAGTTTTGGGATATATCTGTGGAAATGTTAACCTCAAATCTGTGGCCAGCAACATTTTTGCAATTTGGACTAAGGAAGAAATTGATGTAACAGCTGCTTGGTTTTCATGCCTTATAGCATTGATTTGAGACTGGGTGTGAGTAAAGTGACTCCCAGTTTCATAGCTGGCATCAGGCTTAAAAGATTCTCTGAAATCTCTGACGTATGAATACATTCTGACCTTATTCGGAAGGGTTTTTTGGGTCTTAGCCCATAGCAACTGTACTACTGAGTCAGGATAGCAGACAGGAAATCAAACCTGGATTGTGACTGGGGTTTTTTTGTGACAACAGGTACTTAGTACTTGGAACACATAGCTCTGAGTTGTCCAAAGCACCATTAGGGGAACTCCTGAATATATGTTTTAGTGTAAGAGGAAGAATTTTGAAGGTAAATGCTGATGACAGAGATTAAACTTTGATCCTGACAAACAGGGGAAATCTGGGCCCTGTTAAATGTTTGTCTTTAAGAATATTGCATCCTGAGAGCAGCAATTCCTGGTAGAGCCATTCAGCTGTACATCTCATATTACAGGGCTTGCTACAAATATCTGCAACCTGTGAAATCTCAGAGCAGACTAAAAATCCTTGGTTTTATTTATCTGCCCCAACTTGGTCAGGTCCCTGAGTGTACTAAAAGGCTTTAATGGTCCTGACCAGCCTCATCTGACATCTCCATCCTCATACTTATCACCTCAAAGTTTGTATGGTGTTCCACATAGCCTAGGTGTCCAGGTTTCCTCCCATGTTTTCTAGGGTGTCCTTCCCCCTGCCTTGCCCCATCCCCAAATCTTGTCAAAGGTGGAGTAAATTCCTGCCCCACCCATCCCCTGTTGTCTCTCAAGCCCACCTAGTCTTTAGGAATTTCATAGGCACTCTGAGCTCTGCTACCCAGCCCAAATTTTCCCATGCTTTCTTCCCTTTCTCAACAGTCTGTCCTTGGCTTTGTGTCCTCTGAAATAGTCCTATAGAAACCCACAACAACTAATCCACTCTACTTACAGTTCTTTATGACTCCAGAACCCTGAGGGATACAAGGACAATTTTGCTGGGAGGAGACTCTTACTGTCAGGTTCCTGAGTGTACAAATGGGTTTTCATGGCCCTGACCAGTCTGACCCACAGCCTTCAAAAAAGCTACACACACACACACACACTCTCTCTAATATGATTGCTCAGAAGCATGGAAACTCTGTTTAAGACCTGTCTTGTGTCTTCAGTTCCTGCCTGCAGCTGTGCTTGTTTGACATGGGCTCCAGGGATCTGAACTCTCTGGCTTGCTGACTGACCTCTAGCTTGACTTCACATTTGCCTTGTCAACATGGATATATACTTTGTGATAAGCAGGCCTTGTCACCATCACTGGGCATCATTCTGATCAATGGATTAATTTCCTGGCTTGATCTTAGACCTGCCTCACCACCACGAAATTGCTTGAAATCTAGGCTCTTGCTTGAGAGACCATCACCGGGTCTGCCTACTCACTATGCTCAAATAAGGTGAGACTGTATCCAAGATGTGGAGCCCCTTTCCTGTCTGGTGTAAGGTCAGGCTCTGACCCATCTGTTAGGGGGCAGCCAGCCCTTGCTGCTTCTTAACACTTCCCTCACAATTTAAGAGGTTCTGTAAATACCTCTGCACTTTCTACGCTAGATCCCAAGCCAACAGAGTTTAAAATTATCTCCTCTGAGACAAAGCACAGAAGCTAGATATGTTCCTGTCAAACGGAATATCCTGAAGGATATTCTTCAACGTACTTGTTGCTGGGAAGGAACACTTACTGTTAGGTAATGGCCCATTCAGAAGTATTTGTCTATTAATCAGCTTTGGTTAGCTAAGCCAGGCAAAGTTCATGTTACTGCGTTATTGTGTGAGTAACTCTGCTCTTTGTGTGCAGACATGGTATTGCAATAGTTAAGAAAGATACTCAAGGGCTGCAGAACTCATTGCCCTGAGCTTCTTGGAAAAGGACTGTTACACACCTCATGGAAAATTTTATGGCAGAAACTGGACTGTTTTACGCAAAGGGAAACTGATCCAGGGAGATGGCAGTGAACTCAACTTAAAATAAAATGTTATAAGCACCGAGAAAGGAAATAACCAATCTCCTGTAAAATGGAATTAGTTGGGTTTTATTTAATGCATTTATTAAAGTAACTGCTAGAACTAAAATTATTTATTTATTTATTTATAGTAATTTGTTATGCTCCGTTTTACTTCTGCTGGAAAACTTGATGGTTGGGATCTTTTTGTTTGAATTTTTGTTTTTCCTCAAATTCTGTTGTATTCTCTCTTCGAATAATGCAGGGTTCTTCTTCAGATTCATGTTGTCTGATTAGACTTTATCAGCTATATGAATTTTGAGCCTGCAATAATACAACATCCAAAGAACTACAAGAGCTGTATTTGCATTAGTGAATTTTTACCCTCATCCCCACCAAGGAATTGAGAGAAATTTTGCTCCACCACAGAGAGAGGTATGTTCTAACTACACAGTTAAAGACAGGTGACTGATCAAAATTAATCATCACATTCTTCCCCTGAAGAATGGTGAATATACCTTAAAGCTGTCCCCTGAAACAGGTGTGCACTGATTAAAACAGAGTACAGCACAAAATTATCCTGAGAAGTCAGGTCTTTGGCCACTTGTACATGCTCCAGGCACAGCTGAATTTTTCTGTTATGAAGAGTGTCCTGAAGATTTTGAAGTGCACATTTGCAGTGACAACAAAGTATTTTCTGAAGTGGAAAGAAGTTGCATTGACTTACATAACTCTGAATAGGACTGGCATTTAGAAAACAAACTATTAGAGCAAGTGTTCTGTCTTCATGAGAGAATCTGAGAATAGAATTTGAAATAAAAATTACCATGCCCTTTGCAAGTAGGCTTCATTACTTTTCCCAGGCAGAGTCTCATTTATAGCGTCCCTAAAGTCTCTTACTATCATTGGCCATGGACCAAGCAATTAAATATGTTTAAATACTCCTTAAAATACATCTTAACCAAGGATTTCTTTTTTGTTGTTGTTTTCATGATCCAAAATGAACCCTTTCCCTTGAACAACCAAGAAGGATATCACTCGTGCTGCTGAAGGGAATATACATGATGTGACACAAAGATCACAACAAGGCACCACAAATTTGGTATCACAAAACAGCATCAGGAGGTGACTTAGTAGTAACACCATTTCTCCTTTATTCAGCCCTTATGTCCCAGTGTGGAAGTGTGGTCAGTGTGCATACTCTATCACTAAACACAAGCTCAAGCCTCAGTGTAACACCCAACAATTGAATAGCAAATAAGAACTCATATTTTATCTTTGTTATTCCCAACAGTCTCCATAGTGAGTTCTCTAGTTTTTAACCTGTTTATCTGTGAAACACAACAAGAGCTGGTGGTGTGGAAGCTTTGACATCTCTGTGCCCTCTGTGTTAATTAGGAGAGACTGACTGACCTCCCCTGGATTGATCAGAGTTCGTTCACATTGTTGATAGTATCATAAATATATTCAAAGTACAGAAGGCATCATCAGTAAACTGATGACCCCAAATTGTGGGGAATGCTCACTATACTGGAAGGCAGGGCTGCCATTCAGAGACTACTTGATAAAATGAAGTAAGAGTCCAAGAGGGACCTCTTCAGGCTCAGCAAAGACAAAAACTCAGTCCTATGTCTAGGGTAGGAAAACAACAGGCTAGGGAAAGATTGGCTGGGGACCATCTCTGCAGAAAAGAGTCTGCAAGTTGAACATAAGCCAGCAGGTTGTCCTTGCAGCAATGAAGGTCAACCACATGCTAGACTGCATTAGCAATACAGTACGTCAAGAGAAATTATTTTTCCCTTCCATTTCAGAGGGGTTAAGCTGCATTTAATAAGAGACTGAATCCAGGGCTGGGGCCCCCACATTGGCAAATGGGAGCACATCAAACAGAGGATCACTAAGATGGACAACACTGTTCAAGGGGTGTCTGAGGGAGCT
>WEIU01003887.1:173684-223751 GCA_013389925.1 Aegithalos caudatus
AAGAGGGACCTCTTGAGGCTCAGCAAAGACAAAAACTCAGTCCTATGTCTAGGGTAGGAAAACAACAGGCTAGGGAAAGATTGGCTGGGGACCATCTCTGCAGAAAAGAGTCTGCAAGTTGAACATAAGCCAGCAGGTTGTCCTTGCAGCAATGAAGGTCAACCACATGCTAGACTGCATTAGCAATACAGTACGTCAAGAGAAATTATTTTTCCCTTCCATTTCAGAGGGGTTAAGCTGCATTNGGAAAGGAAGGGAAGGGGAGGGGATGGCAGATAAAGAACTAATTGCTGTGTCCAACAGGGTCACAGAGGTAATAGAACAAGATTCTTCTAAGAGGTACCAAGGAAAAAAAAAACAACTTTCAAACACTGCAGTGAGGGTGATTCAGCAATAAAATAGGTTGTCAAAAGAGGCTGTGACATCTCTGTTCTTTGAGCTTTTCAAAACTCAGTTGAACAAGACTCTGAGCAAGCTGATCCAGTTTTTATGTCAGTGTTGCTTTGAGCAAGGAGAGACTACAGCCTTTTTAAAAGATATGGATGCATAGAAGTGCTTCTAAAAACTTTAAATTTGGCAACTCTTTAAAATGTGTTTTATTAAGATATGAATGTTCTAATGTATCTAATCATTACTTATTCACTGATTTTAGTGCACAGTAGAGTTGCACAGTCATTAAAATTACAATGTTGTCATCTCCTACAAACATTAGCCAAAGCAGTTACCGGAGGTGACCAACTATCCAAAAAATGTGACTCAGTTGTCCTGCAGGGTTTCTTTGTGTGAACCAGCTCTGCACACCAAAGTCCTCTGTGAACCAGCTTGCTTCTTAATCTGACTTCTCCTGCAACCTCTACAATCTCTGTGTTTATAGTTGGAAAGAATCTACATCTCATCTGCCCCTCCTGATTTCAGAGTCAAGTTCCTGTATATTTAAGGCAATCAATCTCCAAATAAATGAAATGGTAGCATCACTTGCAGTAGGACTTTCAAAAATGATAACTGAGATCAACTGAAGCCCTTAAGAGGGCTATTTCCTATTCATACAGCAGAGCAACAAGCATTAGTGCTCAAGTCCTTGCCCATCTTCTGATTTGAAGTCTGCAGGATCAGAGGTCATGTCTTTAGAACTGCTGTAAGAACACTGTATCAGAGTGACCTTCATCCAAACCCTGGGGAAAAGACCACAAAGTATTTTTCCGCCTGAACATCTCCTGGGCACCCACGGCATTTTTCCATAATTTGCCCTTTGGAGTCACCAAGTTTATTGAAAAAGAAAACTGTAACTGAATACTCTTATTCCATTGGGCTTCTCCTGTTTTGAATTACGAAGGAAAATAGTTATGCCTTAAAGCCTTCATTGCATCTTAAGTTTTTTCTGACGTCAACTATAAATATTGGCTCCCAATGTATTTTCATGTGAGGCCATAAACTTCAGTTGAAAACTGATTATCCCTATCACAGGCTAGATCATAGGTTTAGTGTTTTGGTTCAAGTTTTCAAACAATGGTATGCCAGCTCTTGCTCTTTTCTTATTCAAGCTATGTGGTGTTTTAAATCGTTCCTCGTTTGGAAATTTCCTTACTTTTGAGACATTTTCATTTCCACCATTCAGTAACAAAACTCTGATATCTGCTTCTTTTCCAGGAATAATGTGATCAGAACTTGGAGTATGGGAAGCACCCACATCAATACAATAATGCTTACAAAACCTGTCAGACTTACTTTGGCGACCCATATCCACAGTTCAAAAACTGCCAACTTGCAGACCCATGAGTGCTCTGCAGCTGTGCAATTACTTCATGGACACTTTTAACTCCAAAACAGTTCTGGCTGAAAGCACCTTTGAAATGGTTACATTTTTGTCAAGGAGAATTGAGAAATAATAAATTGGAAGAAAAAAAAACTACTGAAAATATAAATTTAAACTGTATTGCTAAATTTCTTCTCAGAACTGGTAATTCCTCGAGCTATGTCTGACACTGCCTATCCTGATTTCCTTGCCATGGTATGATGAACACAGACTCTTGGCTGCATGGTGCCATGCAATGAATGCTAAAGGTATCTTGGTAATGACTTTAAGCCGGGGCAATCATTCTCTTATTTTGTTGCATTACTTTTGCATAAACTTTGTAATAATAAACAGAGCAATCATAAGCTGATAATAAATCATAAGGTAATTTAACACTGAATAATTTAAATGGTCATTTTTTTCCACAGCTGTCTACCCTATGTGAGTGGTATACATTGGAACCATACCCAAGTGAACAGATGACTTCAAAAGACAGAGGGTTAATGAAAGATCATTTTGCAATTTCAAGAATAATTCTCACTACTAGAAAGTAAATGTAATTTCTAGGATTTTATCTTTTGTGTCAGTTCTCTAGTATTGCCTATGCACAGTGTAGTATTATCCTTTCCTATGAAAGTAGGAAATATTTCTTATATTAATAGCGTATTGTTTATGTTACATAGAAATAGCAAACATTCCAAGCCATGACTAGGAAGTCATAGGGAGAAAACCTTAAGTGCATACTTTTAGGGTTAACTGTGTCATTTCACATGAAAAGAATCTCAAAGGCAGTAAAATAAGCTACTAAATATAGGGCCTTTGAACTTCTCTACCTTTGGGGTTCTTCTTCACATAAACCCTCATGAATCTGCTATATTTGGAAAGAAGGAGGAACACCAACATAAACATCTTCAAAACAACTTCTGCTATTTGGTTCCTAGGGCCAGACTGCCAGACATGCACAAAAAAAACCCAGGAAGAACCTCAGCTCAGATTCCACAGTAGTGGGCATGGTTCACATTCCAAAAATTACAGATCAGATTGCAGATTGGGCATCACATTATCAAGAGTATGATGGCAAGAACGCACAGCTCTGAGAAATCACGGTAGTATTATTATACTAGGGAATAGTCCTGTCACAGCTACGCTTTTGGAACATGTTCACCTGCATTAGAAACTGGAAAAGTCATTTGTTGGCTGTATTAATGTATTCCCATTTTGGAAGGAATATCTGTAAAAGGGAGAGTCACAGGTTTAAAAGAGCTATACCCCATAGATAAAGAGAAGGTCAAGCACATTAGAGAAGGTATAGACAATGCAGTGGATCTAAGATATCTGTATCTGCAGCTATTACCTGTCCGATCTGTCCTGTGACACAGTTCTCAGTCTAAATGTGACAATGGGACACAGACATTCTCTCCCCCTCTCCAGACAACTCTGTGTACACAATTAAAATCATTTATCAGGAAAAAACATTTAAACATTCAATTTTGGATTGACTCATTTGGTTTCAATGAACTGAAAGAAAAAATACCCAGACACTCTAAAATTTTAGAGTGCTTATTGTGTAACTGCCTATGTCAGACACCTTGAAGACTACTTGTATTACTCCCACTTAGCTAGCAATCATACAGGTACTACTTGAGTGAAATCTTGGCTCCAGTGAAGACATTGCAGGGTTTTTTTTGTTTGGGTTTTTTTTTGTTGTTGTTTTTTGTTGTTGCTATTTGGGTTTGTTTTTTTTTTTAATTTTGCAACTGACTTCTTTTCAAAATCCAAATACTGTTACACTGAAAGGGACAATGCAATCTCTTACATCGTTCCATTCCTTTACAGCAAGTCAATATTACAGACTCCAGCTATAAGCTGGAGATAGATAGATACTGAAGAAGGAAGAAACAGTGAGACTGGAACAGTAAAACTTCTATGAGCTGGAGAAAGAGAGAAACAGGAATGATATCTATCCTATGGGAAATTCAGAAGTGAAAGTCACCAAGGTTAACAAGCAGTGTTCAATGGCTATTTAGAAAACACAATTAGAATAGTAAGAATGAAAGAAGACAAATTTTCTTCATGATTGTATTTAATTGTTTAAACATGGAATTATTTATTTAGTTCTTTTAATAGTATATATTTTTGCTTGCTAGTAAGAGTGTCTGGGATGTACTGCATGACACGGGCTGTGCAGCTTCAGGGGCAGTTCAGAGCAGCACCTCTGACAGCAGTGAACTATCACAGACTTTCTTACCAACTACCTAATTATCTTGGATATCCATCTTATCATTGTACTGCCCTCATTTACCCCAAACCAAATTACAGCCTGAGAGGAGACTCCAGTGGTGATTTGTGTACTTTTATCTGATGAACAGTTACATCATGTGGTCAACTCTGGAAAGGGTTCAAGAGAAATTAAGACAGAACCTTGTATAATTGCCCATTCATAAAGAAAGCATGTCAGAACAATGTCACTGATGTTTTGCCTGGGGAGAAAGAGATCCAAGGCCCTGAGGATGCACCTAATGACTTTTGCATTCCCACGGTTGTTATACCATTCATCTTCTTTGTATTTTTAATAAGCAAATGCAGAATTGCCTCATATTCTCATTTTCAAGAACCCTGGGTATATGTAGATTCCACCCACTTGGAGGCCCCTTCTATTGCCATAATTATATATACATTAATTTATTAAATTATAACTACTAATTACAGTTATTAATTTAATTAAATAGTCATTAAATTGTATTTTTTTTCTGAATAGGCCTTGGATCATTTCACAAAGGAAAATAAAATTAACATCTACATCATAAAAGCTGAATAAAAAAGAGAGATATGGATATATCCAGATTCCACGGAAAATGAACATAACTTGCATTGTACAAACACTGCAATGCCTTCTGCAGAAAGCCTACAGTGCATGTTGGATGGAGTCCCTGGATTTTTTGAGCTTTTTAAAAATCAGTTCCTAGACCTAATTGCTAAAAAAAATGAACCTAGAAAATCTTAAGCAACTATATTTAGAACAAAAGGCACAAAATATTGCCATATTGTGTTTCTCATAATCTTAGATAATTTATTAGTTTTCTGAAGAACTTGCTTTAATAACAGTGATTTTCTGAAATAATAAGGAGCTGAAACTCTTTTCAAATAATTTATGTCTTATATTGTGTTTAAATTTGGTCAGGGTAGCCTGAAGTAAACTAGAGAAAAAAACATAGACATGTTTTAAAACAAGCATAATAAGGCTGCTGTAAAAGATATTTCAATATTTATTGAATGCGTATGGAGCTGGTTGATGACAGACATAAAGATATTTGGGTAAATGATGTGAGGCTTAACAGGCTACACAGAGCAGTGTCTCGACAATTAGAGCTTCTTCTGACTCCTCTGGTTGATGATGAAGCAATCAGGTTCTTTATATATTTGAAAGAAGCAGCCCAGCAATCAGTGGAGTTGTTCTGATTCAGAAGTTTCCAACTGTGAACTTTGTCCTTTATCTGAATTCACTTTTCTCAAAATTACTGGGTTTTTTTACAGGGCTGTTTATTTCACTTAAATCTAGATATTTTTTAAAAATTAGGTAAGTCTGAGTAAAAGTAACAGCTCTTTGAGCTGGTTGGAAAGGACAGTCTGGTGTAGGTGACTTTCTCTTGCTCTTAAAGAACACTAAATTTAATACATGTTTAATTTGTGCTGTGTTTCTTTCATATGAATCTACTGCTAATATTTTAAATAATTAATAGCAGTCCAAATAAGAGCAAATGAAAACAGAAATGGCACAAAAAGATAATGAGAAGAGAAAATGTTTGTACAACCTCAGTGGAAATCCAGTTTGCACTATTTTTTGAAATAATCATTCATCACTCCCAGCTCGGGAGCTTTTTATTTGTTATTTCTGTGCCCTGAGATAGACAAAACCTTTGGGGGAAGGATGTTATCTCCATCTCTTTCATGGGATGACACAACCTGGCTGCTGCTATCTGCTCTTAGAAGAAGCAAGATATTTCCATTTCCAGAATCCTGTATTAGTGTAGGAAAATGGCCACATTTCAAAATCCTTCTGCTCTTTTTGACCCCTCCTAAGTTTTCTTTTTATTGGTGACTTCAGAAGCTGTCAATTCTGCATGAGAAAGCAGAGAGGGAGAGTACCTGCTTTGGGATAGTCATGAGTAAGACTCGGACAGATTAGTTAGCATTCTGATGATAATGCGTGACAGGTAAATGAAAAGCCTGGTTTGTCGGAAGGGAACTAGTTTCTCGGAATTTGAAGTGCACTTTATGGCTCCCTGCAGCACCAGTTCAGCAGCCATAACATAGAACTGCCTAAAGTCCCTCCACCACAGACCTCTCCTCGCAACTGTCTGTGGCCCAGCTGTTGATTCATCTCAAGCACAACACCCATCATTCCTGTCTTGCAGCTGCAGAGTCATTCCCAGCCCATAGTCACAAAACTCTCTGCCAGCTCCCTCTGTCCTGTACCTCATCTCTCCACTCTTCATACAGTTCTGCTTGTGTCATTCCCCACTACACAGTTGTCTGGCCTTTGTTGACCTAGGCACTTCCAAGGGAATCTGCTTGCCGTCATGTTCTCGAGTTTCAGTCTGCAGTATCCCCAAATTCTCCATCAGTTTTTGATCCCGGCATCAAAATCAGCCAGTAAGTGTACCTTTAGTTTCCTGGCACTATCCCGGTCTCTGAGGAATACAGCCTTGGGGTAGGATGCAGAAATTCACTGATTATGATCTTTAGGTCCATTTCCTTTCTTCCCTTCATTGGCTCCTTCTTGCCTTAAGGCCCTCACTGCTCCATCTTGGGAATGACTTTACAGCCTCATCCACCTCCTCATTACAAATCCAATGGGGTTTTGACCTCACATAGGAGAGTCATCTGATGCAGACAGTGATAACCTTCCTGGTGCTGCCAATTGTCCCGTGCTTCACTGGACCGGAGAGCTGCTTTTACGGGATTTCATGCACCAGGTCTTTCAACCTGATGAGGGAGACAGCATACATTAACTAGTCTGCTTTAGCCCCCTCCCCCAGCCCAGCCTGAGAGCTGTGGCCCATGTGCTGTTCTGCCTTGGGTGTTTTCATCATCTGCACCACACTGAGTCATGTTGCAGAATTTGCTAAGGAAGGAGAATGTGAAATATTGAGTCACAATCCCTAGAAAGAGAAATTATTGCTCTAACTGGTTTGTCCAACTGTTCCAGTGTATTCATCTTTCTCATATCCTGCTCATTCTCCGCCATTGTATGGACAGAGGAATCCATATCCACTGTTCTTTTCTACCTTGGAGCCTCAGCTTCAAAGGAGTCCGGGGGCAGTCCTTTGGACTGCACTAAGAATCCACTCCATTGCCACAGAAATGAAGCTGTGTGTCTTGGTCTGGCTAGAAAAGCACAGTCTTAGGCAGGAATCTGTTTTCCACTGCAGTCAGTGTGATGATAAATAGAAAAGACCATGAGGATTCCAGGGAAGTACTAGGCCATGTGAAGTGAGATTTCTGAATGGGGGTCATTCCTCTTCAGAAGTAAAAAGTGAAGTTAGCCTACTAATGTGCAGGCCAGGACAGCCAAAGCAAAACAAAACAAAACAAAACAAAACAAAACAAAAAAAAAAAAAAAAAAAAAAAAAAAAAAAAAAAAAAAAAAAAACAAAAAAAAAAAAAAAAAAAAAACCAACAAAAAAACCAAAAAAACAAAAACAAAACAAAACAAAACAAAAAATTAAAATATGTCCAACTTAGGCCCGCTATCCAACAGCTTTTAAAACAAAACAGTTTATTGAAGATAGATTTTAAGAATGTAGTACAATCTTTGGGGTGGCAGTGTGGCAAAGGGTGATTTAATTCTGGGAACAGAGATGATGTGGGGAAAAAAAGTAATTTAGTTCTTCTAACCTTTTCTTCTCTATTGTGTAGGATGTACACAAATTGAAATTTTCACACATGCAAAACAGAAAACAGCCAGAGAAATATATATACAAGGTCTGAGATGGTCAGATAAATATTCCATTACTGCCAGCCACACTGAGGAAAAATTAGTCAGACAGTTTGGTTCTCCATATTTATTTTTCTTTTTTAAAAATTGCAGTTTGCTTTTAAGAACTCTTCAGAGATGGAGCAATGTTTAAAGTGTAGTGCTTAAATCTTTCTTTTTAAAGCTTAAATCTTCTCATTTCCCATTTCATCCTTTTCCTATTTTAATTATATGTACTTTGCTAGGGAACATACATAACCCCAAACAAAGCAAAACAGGAGTCAGAACTCTTTGTACTCGAGCAGGGATTGCATAGTCACTGTTTCTTCTCAAGGGCATGACTTCTTTTGAATTAGGAGTGTCTGTCACTCAGTAAAGGGCAGTCCAGCCATCCTCTGTCCCGCCCCAGTCATTTGTTTCTGCTGGCTCGATGCAGAGTAGCCTTTGTGTGACTGCACAGTTAACTGTATCGAAAACTCACCCAACAGAAAAGTGACCTAATAAAACCCGTGTTTAAAATGGTTTTGTCACCTAATACAGCCCATTAACCGAGTCACACCAACACTAGTGTCAGCAAAGGAAAAGATGTAGCAGCAAGCATCCAGTTGCAGGAACCCTTGCTGAGGCAGGAGTGTGAGCTTATGCCAGAATGAATATGTCATCATGACCTCAGTCATAGTAAGAGTGTTCACATCTAGCATCTATTTACTTAGCTACTTCAGTGAAATAAAGAATTTCAGAGGTGCAGGTGAGGACTTGAAAGTATCCCACACTCCCTGTGAGGAATGCAGAACACCTTTGAAATAAAATCTTATGCTGATTTGGGCACAGATTACTTTAGACACAGAGATCTCTGTAGGGAACATGCCCCTTGAAGTTGCTTTATTAATTGCTCTGCAGGACTGAAAATTCCATGTTCCAGTCCCACTCCCTCTTACCCTTTCTGATGCAGATCTGTTGAAGCTTCTGTCCTACTCCTGTGTTAGAATATATACCTATTGATACCCAGTGTATTGAACTCATTATTACACCATTCAGTAGGAGCCAGTAGATAATAAATTTATTCTACAGCCAAACACGTTATTTATTTGTTGAATGTAGCATTCAACAATTCCACTGAATGAGTATTTCTGAAAAATTGATCTTCTAACCTCCTGAAGTATATATCTAATGAGCACTTTCTGGGATGAATGTGAAATCTTTTCAAGACAAGCAGGAAAAAAAGATCATTGAATGTCTTGGACAAGCAAACTGAAGCTGACCTAAGGTCTGGTGTAGCAATTTCAATGCCTATAAATCAGAATTTATATATATATATATCCTTGCATATGCTTAAGTCTGTAGTAATCATCATAGCCCTAGGATAATTATTATGTTGATTTGATGAGCTAATTCTCCAACCCGGCTTTTGGGCGTCTAGAAAAGAAATGTGAAGAGCTTGAATGAAAGGACTATTACTAACAGTAGCAAATGGAAAAAAAACCAAAGCCACAAGCAAGAAATGATAACCACTCCCCAAGACCACAAGAAAACCCTCCAAACAAAACCAACACAGATGAAAATCAACACAAAACCAAAACCAAACAAAATGAAAGTAAAATCCAAGGGATCCTAACATAAATCAGTATGTAAATTTTAGGAGTGTGAAAGAAAGTTGGTACAGCAAATAATAGTTGGGCTTAAATGTGAGTTTGAAAATAACTAGAAAATTTTCTTCTATGCTACATGATGAAAAGTCAACATCAGATTTCTGAAAAGGAGTCTGGACAGAGATTTAATTAGAGCAGGAAATTCGGTCTGGTAAAGCCAATGACAAGGGTTAATAGGACAAGAGACGGGTTTATTCTGTAGAATAGGTGCTTTGCAAGATGAGTTGTTTCTACATTGATGTTGTTAGATCACCATCTAGAGGTCATTTAAAACACTTGCTTGTCATTCAACTGGAGTTTAAAAAAAGTTTATTTCTATTTACTGAGGCTGTCTGAGCACAAATTACTAATAATTGCTTAAGCACTGAAGTGGGAAATTTATTACATTTTCCACTCCACTTGTACCAGTTTTACAAAACACTTCTTGTTCAGTTTCAGTCAGTTGTCAGGTATAGAAATATTCAGGATTAAGTGTGGTTTTTTCACATTAAGTAGTGTCCTATTGTTATGATCCTACCCCCTCCATTCTCTTTTTTAACTTTCAGCAAAGATATACTTTTTCCCGAAGTCAATTACTCCCAAAAAGTTTTCACTCTTTCCTTGCTTTGGGGTCTTCTCACCTACACAGGGTGAAAGTCCCAGTGTTTCTGCCCAACAGCATGGACACCTTTGTATGGTGTCATGATGTCACAATGTGCCCAACCAAGACTGTGGTGGTAGTTGTGTCCAGACTCCATGCTGAAAAGCATCAAGGAGCAAAAGTGTCTTGTGCTCAACAGCAAAATAGGATGGGGGGTAAAGCAACCCTGATAATTTTCCTGGGATTTGCCATCTCTCTGATGAGTTTGTTCCGAACCACTTACTGCGCTGTACCAGTGAAAGTCCAGAGCACAATTCACACTATTGAGAATGAACAGGAAGAGGAGAGCAGCCCAAAAGCAGGTGGGAGGATGGGCTGAAGTGAGAGGAAGAAAAATAAGGGGCTTGGACAGCAGCTAAGGGCAGGAAATGAGATTAGGTGTGGACACAGAAGCTTGGTTTTGTAAAAAGAAAATCAGAGGAGGAAGTGACTACGACATATGTCAAGGGGAAGTGGAGGTCAGATGATCCCTAAGGAATAGGGAGCCTGCAAAGAAGTGGGATAGTGAGGCCATCCCACAGGCCCGAGCAGGACAGGCCTGGGGATGGCAGTCAGGGTGAGACAAGAGGTGGCCAGGGAGGTCCATGATACTGAGACAAGTCCAAGTTCAGGGAGGAATAGCAGTCAGTGTCAGGACTAAACCCAGTGATGGTGACCAGGGTCAGACACAGTCCAGTGACGGCCCAACCCAACACCTACACGGGGCAGAGGATATGGGGGACGCACAAGTTCGGGTCGGGCATAGGTGTTAAGGCTTCTGAGGTCACCCACAGCCCTGACTGCAGCCTCCTGTCTCAGCTGTCCCTTCACACCCTACAGAGATCTGAAAGGAAAGGTCCAGGACAGCCCTGGGGAAATAATGAAAGAAAATAGAGTCAGACACAGTCCCATGACTGCCAGGCAAGTCCATAGTGATGGGGCATATTCAAGGTCAAACCAAGAAGTCAATTTGCATGTCAGGATTCAGAATAGCAGGGTCCAGGCACAGCTGTGATAGCGACAGAGCTGGAGATAAGTGTATTTGCAGCAAACCACAAATAGAGATCTGAGACCCAGACCTGAGCTTAGATGCAGCTCTTGGACCTGTGGAATCTGGGTAAAAGGCTCCAGTCAAGGCTTTTAAGGGCTAGTACATCCTACTGCTATAGTCACGGCCCTGAAAAGATAAAAGAAGGTGTCTGGGGTGATTTTGGTATCTGGTAATGGAAAAGTACAGGAAAGGAGAAAAATGTGAAGATGCAAAGTGGAGTGAGGAAAAAGCGATTACTAAATGAAAAAATTTCAAAATCAGAATCACAGAAACAAGAAAAGGACAAGAGAAGCAGAGAGAGAAAATGAGGTATGAATGAAAAGCTGCTTGGGATGAAGGAGGAAATGGATATACAGTGAAGGCTAAGAGGATTTGGAAGTTTAGAAAGCAGGGAGAATAAAACAGGAGGGATGCAGAGGTAAAAAGGCTTCAAGTATGAAAGAAGTGAACAAGAAGAAAGCTGATGTTGTTCCCCTTTTCCCCCATTTACAGGCTGGGAGGAAATGGAGGAGTCATTTGTGGCCTCATCAACAGGGGAAGGAATGGAGGTGATCAATATGGTGGAGCCTGAGGGCTCAGAGACACTGAGCAATTCAGCATTGAAGAATTTGGTCTTGGATATGGCTCTTCTTCTCAAGATTGTTTTGGGTTTGTTTTTTTTTTAATACATGACATAGAGCTTGAAATAATTTCTGAGATCATGAATGATGACAATTTGAACACCTACCTGTGTTTCATGATCACTTACTGGACAATACAGCTTGTCTTCACCCAACCACATCCCAGGGAACTGAACTAGAACACTGAAGACAAGGGCAAGGACCCTGTGCACCTATTGAAAGTGTTTTCCTTCTTGAGAAACACAATAAATTCTTAGTAATTTTTTCTAAGCCAGACTTCCCTTCTTGCACTTCCTGTATGTTCTTTGTGTAAAAACATCATAGCTAATAATAAGAATTTAACTCACCAATTTCACCGGTGATCTTGTCTTTTAAACAGAATATTATTAAATTCAACATATACTGAAAGAACAAGGGAAAAAAAATCATATTCCAGGGAACTGTACCTACCCATACACTTAACAAGATAGATACAAGAAAAGTTAGATGCCTCAAAATTCATATTGTCAGTACCATTTGCTTTTTCTAAACACAATGAACACAGAAGCCAAGTAGTCTCAGAACACTGAAATAATGTCTGTATTATACACTGTTATGCAATGTTATTTGCTATTATCATCTTTAAAAAAAACAACTGTTTGGCCATGCTTCTAGGAGAAAATCAATTGAATGAGTGAAGAGAAGGAAGAGTATACACTGTTTAAATGCTAATGATAAGCACAAGCCAAATTTTGTTATTTTTCATGATGGTAAATAAAACTATTTTGAGGTATCCTTATTGGTTACTTGTGAAGTTGAGCTAAGAGCACCAGACAAATTGTGAACAGTACAAATACAGAAAAAAGATATAGGCCTGATTATAAAGTGTTTGCAATCAAAAAAATTTTTTTTTCAGAAGCAAACACTTTATTAATATTTTTGTTAATTAATGAAGACAAAATCCCTGAACAGTTCATTCTTGGAAAACATTTTGTTGTATTTGTCAGTACTTGAAAAGGATTAACACAGTTATTTTTAAAATGCTTACATTGATAAGGGATGTTTCCACTTGCCATCATCTATTCCACAAACAATCCCCAGGCAGCCAATATAATATGTAAAATAAAAATGTTCCCATAAACAAGAACAGTTTGAAGAGTATGCAAAAGGTGTAAGTATTTTGTATAGTTATTAATGTCAGTAAGTTTTAGAACATTGGTATAAATTTTCTAATTATGAGAACCTGAAATAGATGTAATTATTACATTGCTTCATGTACTTCAGTCACTTCTGCTACCCCAAATCCTGCTGCTTCTTACTCTGCTTTTGCTCTAAAACAAATTAATACTTAAATTCAGTTTCAAGTAGAAAGTAAAATCCTGTAACAGCTCTACTCTGCTGCTTGGATGGCAAATATTTACAAATGTAAGGAGAGAACCAGGTTCAGAATCCAGAGAAGCTCTTGGAATTCTAGTTGTTCAACGTTCAGAAAGTTGTAGAAACATTTGTGACTCTCCCTCAACCTTAGACACTAAAAAAATGAGGATCTTGTTGGAAAAGAGTCTGTTCTCAGCTCCCCAGTTACCCTCCTATTAGTGGGAACACTTTCCTCTTTCCTCTTACCTCTGAGTTTTGCTGATGAAACAAAAACAGAGCAGAGAAGGCCTTCAGTGAACTCCATTATTAAGTCACCTTTCAGTCTATGAATTGTAGCCACTGACTCTCTCCTAGCACCTGTCTCCATTTATTAACAAAAGGGAAGAGGATTCTTCCCTCTCTTGTAAGTTAGGTGTGGTTTGCACAGTAACTCACAGGATTTCCCTAAGAGCTATTGGAATTATGAACAAGTCTTACAGCTCCAGTTTATTGACTTGCTCTTTCAACAGGACTGTGAGGCTGTTGGAGGAGACAGGTAAATGCACTGAACTGATGGACTAATAATGTAATAGTCTTTCTGTTCACAGCTCCTCACAAGCTGTTGCCTACTAGAAACTGGCCAGTCACCTTGCTGCCCTGGGACTTGTCACACATCTGGCACCGAGCACTGAGAGCCTTGGAGGAGATCCCTTCCTTATGAGATCAGTTTAAGAATTTCCCTGCCATTAAATGCTCAGGAAAGGATAACAAGGAAAGGAAGGCAAAGGAGTGAATAAGAGCTCCATGTCACCCTAGAGACCCTGAGAAGATTGTCATATTTTCATGTGTCAGGCCTTCTTCTCCCTGGGATCACATCTCTTTTCCTCCTATTCCATGCACACTACCAGATGCGGCATTTGATGTCTGGGTTCATGGGGGATCCACGGGGACATTGGAAGCTCTTGGAAAAGTCCTGGCTATTACTGACAGGCCCAGAGACACGAAGTGGTAAGGGACTATGTGGATCCATGTTCAGGGAAGTCTGGAGCTTCTCTGGATCCTGGTGTCCACACATTGCCTGAAGGGAAGCAAAATAGAAAAGTCAGTTTGGCTGAAAGTCCTCATGTGAACAAGACTTAGGGCTTCTCATGCCTCTGCACATGTCAGAGGCTGCTGGAGTAAACAAGGAAACGTGCATACATGGCTGACAACAATGAAAAAAAAAAAGGTCAGATTTTCTTTGGATTGTTTTCCCCTTCTTTACACTTCTCTTTTCCCATTTCACTCTCTGACAAGTCATCTGCATTTTTTCTATACTGCATAGTCCAGAACACAAAAAATTTAGGCCACCCTGGCTAGGCTCATGCAACCTTGGAATCTATGTAAAAAAGTGGTAAAGATGTCTCAGTGCCTAGATTCAGCTCCTTAAGTGAAATCAGAGTGCTCATCCACAAAGGAGAGCACTTACACAAAATCACATTACTTCTCTAGAGACTCAGAGGAGGATTATATGACTTTACTGATGTCAAACTGGCAATCCAAGTCTTCATTCTCATTATTTCAATATTTTTTATCAACCAATGATGCGGTAGCTGCCATTTAGCCTCTAAAATGCAAATCTTGTCACCAAGCCCCAATAAGCAGTTTGTTCATGCATTGCTCTGACTTAATAAACACACAAAACTTTTCCCTTTGCACAGTTACAGCAACTTATAAGGATGTGATTTTTTGAGCACAGAAATCCGACCATCTATCACGAGGAACTTGGCAACACAGCTACGCATAGCTGCACAATTTACTACAACTTCCCACAGAAACAGCAAACAATGGGTGCATGTACTTCTAGTTCTTTATCTCTAAATAACATCTGAAACTCTTCTTTTCACCGTCAGTCACTCAGAGTGACGTGACATCCAGCTATTTACCATGACAGAGAAATGAATGAAGGAAGGGAGGCACAGATACATGACTTTTACAGTTAGATTTCACTTTCCATGTGTAAGATTGCTCACCACAGCAAAAAAAAGTACTCAGAGGCTGGCAATGAAGCCTGCTTTCCCTGACACAGTCGGTCTTCTACGACTTAATTTTGGTGGATTTCAGTGCTTTGTAAGAGATGTATCTGCAGACAGGACTTTTGTTAGCCTTGAGATCCGTAACAGGTTAGGAGCTGTAAATACGAATTTTAGCTTCTAAATAAATTCTGGATCTCACAAAACCATTGCTTATTCTCAATTCTGTGAAGAGGGGGGTAAAGTGATTGAATATTGAAAAAGAAAAACTGTAAGAGTGTGGAAGAAGTGGAGAGTGAGAAAGACACATGACTAGCATTCATTACATGAGCAAAACTGAGGTAGAAAAGTTGATCGTGTGAAAGTCCAATCTTAGGTAAATCCTTCTCTTCTTTGTGCTTTTTCAGCCAATTCTTGTAGGCCTGTGGAGAGATAAAATGGACAATCGTAAATCTTCTTGAGATAGTATTGCAAGCTCATGTCTTCTGTCAATGAGATCTATCAATCTAATGTATATTTAATAAATTAGCATGTTTGTATCTCTCTCCTCATTCTGAGGCCCTCTGCTGCTGGCCATGCCCTTAGTAAATCCAGAGTGGGAGAATACAACATAATTACTTTCCTTACCATTTCAGAAGCTACTACACAGATACTACCACACACATTGTCACAGGATGTGGTAATTATATTATGAAAGAATGAAAATGGTTTTCAAAACAAACCACAGTATTTGACTATAAATTAAAGACTTTCTGCCTCCCAATGTTCTTAATGAAATAATGTAACAACTACCATTTTAGACCTAGGGATCTCACACTTCCCTCAGCAGTTAAACTCCTGAAATACTGCATGAGGAAACAAAAAATTCCCTCCAAAGTACTGTTGGAAAACTTTGTTATGGAGTCATTTCACCACCACACAAAATTCTGTTTCTTGCCTCAGCTTACTTCCTCAAGTATAAGATAAGCATATATAAAATAGTATGCTTTTGTATTCATGATATAAACTGGAAAGTAAAGGTGGTGAAGAGGAGAAGTTGTCTTACATGGAATATTGAGGCCACGAGCAAAGCTTTGTGAGGAACCTCTCTCTGGACTAACAGAGGACATGCTGGGCTCATGCTCCACTGGCACAGGTGTGCAAGAAATCTGGAACTGGAGCGGGATGTGGGAGAGGGGAGCAGCAGGGCAATCTTGTGTGTTGCGTAGTGAGACTATGAGATTGCAGAAGTAAGTAAATCACGATACCTGGTAAGCGACGGCGAGCCCTCCAGTGTCAGCTGTATTCTCCAACAGTGTGAAGGTGCCATTGACATTAAAGCTGTAGCTTTCATACTGTTCCACCAAGCAGTCTATAGATCTTTGTAGTGCACTCCTGTTGCATGCAGGACAGCCCCCAGGCAACACTGTGGGGGGGAAAAAGTCCTAGAAGTGAAGCTGTTTATGGCATTCATCTGTGTTCCTCACATTAATCACTGATTCTTCCTAGTAGCCAGCGTGGATTGAAATAAGTTTTCCTTACGTTTATCTGTATATATTGATGTAAGGACTAGGATTTCAGATGCTCTAAGGGGAAGTACCAGTGGGACCTCGAAGAGTAAATGAAGATGCCACAGCCAGTACCCACCATAACCATAGAATGAGTGAAGAATTTCATGTGCCATGAAGACCCCGATGGCTCCAAAATTCACAGCGCTGAAAAATAAAATGAGAAGAGTGCTTTTGGAAAGAAGAAAAGGGCAGAGGAATATTCTTTATAGCCACTGAACACAACTGTGTGCTCCACAGGAGCATTCTACTCTGGGACACAAAAACACTTTTACATGTTGTCACTCAAGTGCGTAAAAGCGCAAATACAAGTGCAAATTATCCTGTCAATGCTTAAATTTGTACTTTGGGCTTATTTTAAAGTATTTGTTGCTAATAAGCCATCACAACAATGAAGAGTCTATGAATGAGCTTCTGCCTTTATTAGCTGTAATGACAGGTATTTTTCTTGTTGATACATGTTCTTATTGAACCTTTACTGTCTGAACTGCTGCACAAGCAGCAACTACAATGGTAACCATAAAAAAGCAGGATGTTTGGAAAAGCAATCTTGCAACTTTTGTCTAGTGAGAAAGGATACATAAAATTGGCAAGGCAAATTAAAATCATGATGTTTTGACTGCAATTACTCTGGTCTAGCATTGGCAA
This sequence comes from Aegithalos caudatus, assembly GCA_013389925.1. Classification (NCBI taxonomy): domain Eukaryota; kingdom Metazoa; phylum Chordata; class Aves; order Passeriformes; family Aegithalidae; genus Aegithalos; species Aegithalos caudatus. The sequence goes on from WEIU01003887.1 coordinate 190,935, forward strand.
TCTTGCTACAAGAAAGAGGTTGTCCTGGAAGCCTCTAGTAGCTCTTTCTAAGTGGAATTCCTATGGCTCTATGCAATGAATTTACAGCTACTCTCACAAGGAAAAGAACACTCAAAATGCATTTCCATCATATGAAATTATGGACTAATTCTTTCTTCCCATGCACAGATTAATACTGCTGAAGCATGAAATTTTCATACTAGATCATTATTCCATCACTGAGAACTCAGTAGGAGCTCTATAGGCAATAATTTATAAATTTTTCCCAGAGAAGCTGTGCATGCCCCACCCTTGGAAGTGTTCAAGGCCAGGTTGGATGGAGTTCTGAGCAACCTGGTCTAGTGGAAGGTGTGTGTCCCTGCCCATGGCAAGGGGGTGGAACTAGATGATCTTTGGGTTCCTTCCAACCCAAACCTTTTTACAATTCTATGATTCTATAACAATTGTACTGCTTTGCTGAGTCCTTATTTTAAAAATTAGCCTCACAGTCACTTGAATTGGCTTTTGTCAGTAAAGTTTAAACTCTGGAGCATCATCTGAGAAAATGGTACTTTACAACTCACGAAAAGCTGATCAAGTTTTACTTATCAGTCTACTCAACTGAGGTGACAGTGAGAAAAATGTGCTTTAATAACACTGAATACAAAAGGAATAAGAAGACAGACACTTTTTCATAGAGGGAGAGTATAGTGACAGCCAATACTACTGGAAAAAATTTCTACTATTTCTTTGCAATGTCCTTTTCATCATATCATAATAAACTAATTAAATACTGCAAGCACTAGAAGATCACCATCAACTTTTAACTGAAACATGTTTCTTTCAAACTTCAGCCTCTTACCACAATGTGAGCTAATTTTTCAGTACAGTGGTATTAGGACAAGTATCTATCCACTATAGGCAAAAAGGACATAGAATTATATGTTTACAGTCAACTGCTTGCAGTGCTTTTATTGTCAGAAAAATATTGCTTAAGAGATCTGTTCCATATGATGAAAGAACAGAATCAGAGGAGTATGGTCTAGAGAAGTGTTGCTATTTCAGGAGAAGACTCAGAGTTAAAAATTTATTTGCTTAGTAGAAAGGATTTCTTTAAAAAATGAGAGAAGAACTTATACATTTGAAAAAGACTTCTGACAAGAAGTTGCTCTGTGAGTCTCCTATTTTCTCTGGGTTAGATTACAGGAATCCTTGGAATTTAGAAAATGAGAGGCAAAGGTGAAATATCTTCTTCACAGTTAACCTACACGTGAGTTCTGCTTCTTTGCTCTGGAGTAATATCTTTGTGTTAGTTTAGTTTCACCTAGATTCTGATTATGCTTCAGCAGAGTCAATGATCTCTCTCTCAGAATGTATCAGTCAGTATCCATCTGGCTTTAGAAAAAGCTGCGTTTCCCTCCTTTCCTGTGTCTCTCTGGGATGCAGTAAGAAAAAGAGATTAAAGACAGACTGCCTGCTAGGACTCCTCCTGGAAGCACGGTGCAGCCCAGGGACTACATTCAGCTTGCACCTCTGAAGCCCCTCCATACCTGGGAAACTCCATGTGGAAAAACGGACTGCGGAACATTCCAGCTGGAAAGACCACCATGTGGTGCCTTATTGAATAGTATGAATGCACACTCCAGGGGTGCACATGCCAGCTAGAGGCAAAATAAAAAGAGAAATTAGAGAATGTATTAACTCCTTATCTTATACTTTGATCATTTCCTTCACTGAGCTTGCAAAAGTAGTTCAAGTGTTCACACAGCACCAGCAAATGATGAAATTCACTTTATCTAGAGTTACAGGTGTTTGAAATAAATCTTCAATTGTTTACAGATTGTCAGTACTAACAGCTTTGTTTTCATAGACATGAAGTGATTCTCCCTTGCAATTTTCCTATCAAGTAAATTAGGATTAGTAACTCCCTGTGAAGTCCTGCATAGAATATTCTGCAGGAGGTGTAAGGCGCTAAGCCCATCTGTCAGGGCTGCCTTCCTTCTGAAGCATCCTATGTCCTGCCTTTGAGGTGATTCCACCAGCATTCCTGTCATCAGAGTGCTTTGCTGTTGGCTTTATAAGGAAGTCCAGGAGAATCAGCTATTCCCCTTAGTTAAGGGTGCATGGTCAAATATATAAAAGAGTTTTCTCAGAGATCTGGTGCTCTCTTCACAATGATGGGATACTTTGGTAGCATTGCTTGGGCTCAACACAGGACAGGCTGCCAGATCTGCCAGATTCAAGGTTTCTTTAAAGCAGGATGCAGCAATGCAAACTTGCAGCAACATTCAGTACTGGTGAAACCACATTCAGAGGTACTGAATCCAATTCTGCCCACTGGCCCCCACCTGCCTTTCCTCCTCTCCCACAGTAAAAGAGAGATCCAGACATACAGTTCTCACAGTTCTGAGTGATCTGCTCTAAGGAATCCTGCTCTGAGCAGGAGGATTGGACTAGATGATCTCCACAGGTTCCTTCCAACCTCAGCTGGTTCACAAGTATGTGATTCTGTTATATTTTTCAGATCATTATCTGGCTTACTTTTTCTGTGGGTAATGCTGAAGGAGCTTCAGGTAGGAATTTTCCCTCAGTACTTTCAAGCAAGCCACGACATTGAGGAAAAAAGTGTCTTCATTTATCTCCAGCTGAGGGAAGAGATGGAATGTAACTGTCATAGGGCATAAGTGAGGAATGAATTGAACAATTGAGAAAAGGAAAAAATGAAAAAAAAGTTCCATGGATCAAAAAAGGTTAATCAAAAAAGAAAACAATGGGATACTTTTAGTTTTATCTCCCAGATCAAAAGACCTTCAATTTAAGATGGGACTGGAATATTATCTGAAGGCCAAACAGAATATACAAACAGGTAAAAAATTACTTTAATCAGGCCAGCCACGCTAAATAGGAGACAGTATAGGCATAAAATAGAAGCAACAGATAAAGATTCTCTGGTCCCATATGTTCCCAAAAAATTAACAGTACGAAATATACTGTAGAGGTCATAGCCTCTTGTAAGCAGACAACACAGCAGTGGATACAGGTAAACTGCCAATAATGAGGCAGGCTTGTTTACATTATATGGCTCACATTCTGGTATTCCAGGTTTACTTCATCAGTCTGGAGTATGTGAGCTGGATAACCAATCTCCACTTGTAGTTTAGATACCTAAAATAATGATAAACAAAAAAAACCAACCAAACAAACATGAAGAAACTGGATCAGTAGGAGGCTTTACATTGTGCAAGTCTTTAAAAGGCTATTTCTAACCAATGTAAGCATGATCTGTGAATCAGCCCTTCAGAAGGACAGCTACTCTGTTTCAAGAAGACATCCTGTCCTGCTGCTGTGCTTTCTCAACTCTACAACCTGACGCCTAATGTTGTTCTATTTTTTTTACTTTTTTTTATTGTCTTCTGCCATTCAGCTTTTTAGCTTTTAACCTTACTATGTATATAAAATCTGGTATAATTAATTAATGAAATTAATTCAGAGTATTCATGGACAGACAAAAACCTAGCCTCTCTATGCCTAAACATCAGTGTAGGCGCCCATGCATGCTGGCACTTATAAAACCACCTTCAATTTTTAGTATGAATAAGACATCTATTTAAGACTGTGTGCCTGTAGAAGCAGGTTGGAATACGTAAATGTGCAGGTCTCTTGCAGTCCTTCTCCAAAGGCTTCAGGGAAAGGAAGGCCTCAGTGATTTCTGCCTTCTGCACGCACCAGGGCTTTAGCATTTTGGCGAGTCTGTTCATCCATCCACTCCACCTGATCCAGGCGGTCACAGAGGGCATCCTGGATCACAGAGAACATCTGTTCAGCCTGCCATGGAGAAAAGAAGGCATGGTCACAACTGCACAAAACATTGTTCACTCTTAGATACCATCTTCCCATGTTCTAGCAATTCAACCACAGAACAACTGGGGGAAAATTCCATTTTGTGTGCGTGTGATGAAAGAGAAGATTTCAGTTTCTACAGTGATCTAGTCTTAAGTTATTTGGCATCCAGTTTTTCCTCACAGGGCTCATTGTTCTCTCCCACACACCTTTTCATCTGGCCTCTCACAGTAACTAAGAGGGAGACAATTCCTTCTCATTCAATAATGAATAATTTCCCCCCTTCTTGAGTGAAATAAAAATTCACTATCCACAAGTATTTCTTGCTAGTGTCTCCCTTTCCAAAATTATGGCAATCTGAGTCAAGCCTTCTCAAAATTATGCTTTATTCATTAAAATCTATGCTTCACTAAATGTAGTCTTGGTTTTCCCATTAGCTTTTCTTGGTATAATTTACTCTTGCCACCTTATAGACTTCAAAATCCTTGCTAAACCTGGTGTTACACTAACTTTCCTCAAAAGAAAAAGGAACTCTGACCATCACAGGATGAAAGAAAAAGAAATCTTTTCCACACTGCAGGCAGGTGTTAATTTTACTGTGGATCCACTCAAAAAGTTTTCATATGACTGCTTAGTGACTTTGCAATTGAAAATCCTATTGAGATATATGACACTGGTGATGAATACTGTTAACACTTATTCCAGGGAGCACACAGAGATTGCATGCATTTGTAAGGCTGTCAGACCTATTGGTGCTGCACATATGACTTTTCTAACAGCTGAGACAAAGATAGTAGCTGGTATTTAGCATTGATTATTCTAGAATCACACAAATGTCTTGTTCTGACATATTCCCAAAAAAGGATGGGAAGTGCACAAGCAAAGGAACAAAAGGTAGGAAACCTACAGATGATTTTGCTGCTTTGATGTGGTCTTAAGGTGGCATGTCAAAAAAACAAAAGAGCTGAATCTGAACTATGCTTAAGGGTTAAGACAATGAATACCTACAAATTTCTTGGTCTGCTCAGGGAAAATTTCTTGCACAATCATCTTCCCTAGAACTGGCTCAAAGAAAGAGCTGGTATCAGTCAAGCACTTCCTCCAGCGCTCAGCTGGGATCTGTAGGAACAAAGTAGAAACATATGAGAGTGAGGACAAAGAACTAGGAAATCAGTAAAATTATATGTACATGTGTGGACAGTAGCACTGTCTAAAAATGACAGCAGTGAGTAAGTAATGTAGTTCTATTTAAGCTACTGCAGTAAACATTTCTAGTAAAACATTCCTTTCCTTATGATTACTCCACTTACTTTCCTTTCAAGATGCAGATTTGTACGTTAGCAGAGAAAAAGACATAGAAGAAAGGTGACCATCTATATATTTTTCCCTACTCCATGATACAGTACACTCAGCTCTCTAAACTTCTGACTGTCATATCTACTCACATATGTCTTTTAAGAAAAACAGAAGCACTTAATGACCACGTGAGAGTAGTTTTTCTCCCCAAATCTAAGAAACTCCATCCATCTAAGGTATCAAGAGAACATTTAGAAGACATGACCTACAGTGTTCAGCTGTTGGGGAGGCTGAAGAAGCTGATAAAAAACTAACTCACCATTCTAGATCCCATTTTTCCATAAAGTATCTTGTACAGTTCCAGTCGTGCATCTTGGAATTGACTGTCAAGGGCTGGGGAGAGATTCCCAACCAGACAAACAATCATATAAATGTGAAGGACCCTGTAGACAGAAGATTGAATGCTGGTCACCATAAACACAGAAGCGGGGCAAGTGTCAGAGGAGTAACTTGAGGCAGAGAAATCCTAGGAACCTGAACAGTGGTAACAAAGTACTCTGAATGGAATATAGCTGGGGCTATCAAAGGAGGATGATTGACATTAATCGACTAAAGAAACTCCCCAAAACATTGTGGAGACTTAAGGGATAACTCCCTGCTGTGGCACAGGATTCCTTATGGGAAGTTGGAGAAGGATATTTTTTAGGACTGGGTAAAACACACAGAATATTATGAGCGGCCTGTGGAATTATGTAAGATTTATGATGGTATGTTTATGGGAAGGACCCAAGGCAGGGAAATGGAAGGATCATAGTGGAGTGGGAGAATATATGTGGGAAAATGGAGAGTAAAGCCAGTAAGAGGGAATGGTTGAATGTAAACTTGAGCTTGCTAGGGTCTGCCTGTCTGAGCCCTGCACAAGGTAACTAGGATATTTCCTCCTATCTTATTAAATGCTATTGTTAGGTAACATTTGTCACCCTGATCTTTTTCAGCCTTCTGATGTTGACATTCTTGTAATGAAGTTTCTTATGGACTTTCATGTAAATGAAGTCCTTGTTTACCATTCCTCTCTAGAGGAGGGACAATTGATGGACTTCTGCTTTGACCACTGTGGATGGAGAGGTGGCAACCCCATCCTCCAATCCATGTTCATTGTCCAGAAACTATATAAATCCAAGTTTGAAAATAACTTCCTCTTTTTGCCTTCAGAACTGAAATTGTCTGCGTGCCATTCATTGCATGTCCTATAGTGACATTCTACTCACTGTGTGTGAAGATGGAACTGAATGCTGGAGAGATGACAAGTCTGAGAGTCTGGAGGGACTTTGGATCCAGCTAGCTTCTGGAGAGAGCATCAGTCTGAGAGCTGGCTATTGGAAATATAAGTGGCTGGGAGCAGCTACTGAAGAGACCTGATAGTATAGGTGTGTTTGTAACAGGAGGACACCAGGATACCAGCAACCAAAGTAGGGCTGCAAGACTCAGGGGCATATATATTCATGAGGTATATCCAAGTGGACAACAGGAGATCTTGGTCAGCTTCTTGATAGACTGAATACTCAAGACCAGCTGTTGAAGTGAGCCATATCATGTGTGTGCACACATATTGCACTAGTATAGACCAATCCTGATCAGCTGGAGCTGAGGAATAGGATCACTCTGGGTTCCTGTTGGCATGAGTGCTATGGGTGGATGGGTGCCAGTCAAGACACTGGGTTCCCTTTCTGTGTGACACACATAAATATATTATTTTATACATGTGTTCATACATGGTGCATGCATAGGTAAACCTATTTGGAATATATGCTAAGCCACAGCACTGGCCAAACCTGTGGATATAAAGCCAAAAGCAGCCTTGGAACTGTTCAACCACTGGATTCAGCAGCCTCTAACACAGCAGCCTCTAAGCTATTAAACTTTTGGTATTTGAAGAAAGTATTTCTTGGGGCATGAACAACTGCAACCATAGGTATTGATTCTTACCTTCCCTTGTGCCACTTCTCGATGAGCTGTGACATGTTGCTTAAGTAATCCATGTCATGCACTGCAATTGGCTGAGAGAGGTCCATTGGCACAGGATGGAAGACAGCCTTGAGACATGCCAGCCAGTCAATAGCAGGTGCCTTTTCCTGCAAGTAAAACAAACCTTTTGTGCTGAACTATGAATCTAAACTGGCTCACAAGAAATAATAGGGAAACAAGGACAGTCTTCCTAATACCGTTAAGCGATACTTTCAACAAGTTAAAATGTTTTTATAATGTGCACCTTGAAGAAGAGAATTAACCTTTTTTGAAGGGAATTAGCATTAGAGAGGAGAGAGAGTTGTGGGCCTGAAAAAACTCTGTCAGTTAAAGACCCTAAGTTACTGGGTTATTTAAAGCTCAACAGGCTCCAGGTGTAATTTGCAAGACAATGGCATTTAAACACAGCATCTCATATCTCTTTTGATCTGGATCTTCAGAATGAAGACATGAATGTCACATGTCACTGTGTTGCTCAAGCTGTAAGGCATGGATACCTGTAGCTCCCTAATGGTAGTGCGGAAGAACAGCATCCCCCTCTGCTGTCTTTTCTGCAGTGGAGTGACAAATCGCTGGAGGTTAGAGATGAAGGACAAGGTCAGGGAAAAGGAATCAGGGGGACCATCCTCTGTCCTTCCAAGTAGGGCCCCCAATTTCTTCAAATATGAAAGATACACACGGAGAACCTGCAATACAGACCATATGACCAATGGAAGATAACATGATCAAAAATTAGTCGCTCCATCCATCCCTCCATCGCTCCAGCCCTCCATCCATCTTGACCATATAAACTTCAGTCTTTCAAAACTACTGCTGACCCACCCCATCCCTAAAACTGTTTTCTTGCTGCAACATCCTTATGTAATTATTCATGTGAAATACAGTTTGCCAAGTACAGTTCCTCTCTCAGTGAACACTGAATTCCCAAAAGATTGTTTTTCTCACAGCTCACAATTATTAAAAAATACTAGAATGACTTTAGAGAGGTAGGCCTGCCATCTCCCAAGTCAGAGGAGAGAAATTCAGTGATATAATGAACCAGTATGTTAATGGAGATAAAATGTCAACTTCTTTTTCCTATCTTCATGAGGTTTTAGAGGAATGCTTGTGATGGCTCAGGGTTGGGGGTTTTTTTGGTTTTTTTTTTTGAGGACTTTTCTGAAAGATTCTGATTGAGAAACTGACAACTCAATTTTTATAAAGTTCAGAATTGACTAAGTTCATTTTGTTACAATGTCCCAAGGTCAAAGAACTTGTTCTCCCGACATATGTCCAAACACTTTAAAATAAGCTTTAAAATGCTAGCTATCCCTCCTTAAAACATACAAATTTCGTTATAAAGCCTTATTTTGGATATATCCAAAAAAACATTCATTCAATACACAAACTAAAAGGAAGCCCAGGTTCAGACTACCTAGCAAATAGAAATTAAAATTATAGTTACAAAATTCTGTTTCTACACTAGAAGTTTTAAACCTGGCATCTAAAATGGGTTACATTTTACAATCTATCCTTTGGAAAAGTTGAGTTTCATAAAGAATTCCTTCTGGAGGCATTTTCAGAGGTCACTGACCGTAACCCATGGAAACAGACCACTCTGAACCAGGAGGCAATTCAAGGAGATCCCTGCATCAAATAGCTATTTTTACCTTTCTTCAGCCTCTGATATGTTACCTCAAGATAATTTTTCTCTTTGAATTCACTCTCAAGTGGAATATCAAACTCGGGATGGTCAATCTGCAAAAATGAGTAAAGAAAAACATTATTTTCAGAAACAATGCAAATGTGAGATTATTTTGGTAATTTCTGTATCATGGAATTTGAAATGCTATTAACTTGCTTTTACTTCTGGAAAATGCTTGCTAAATTCTTTGGAGAAGGACATAAACTCCACATGAGCAAGCCTTGGTCCGGGTCTACTCACAATGCTTCCTCAATAATGCTCTTTCTTTAGCACACTCACCTGAATAATATTGTTCTTGGGGTCAAAAGGACTAGGTCCCACATGGACTCTAAAAAATGGAAAGGTGCTGTATCTGCTCATGAGAATCTGAAGAGTTTCATTAAAATCTTTTGTTTCCCCCACACCTGTGTTATGCCATCCACCAACCTAGAGAAAGATAGAAAAGCTGCAAGTGAGAAAAACTGGTTGGATCCGTATTCACAATTTCTTTTCTTTTATACCTATAAGCTCAGTCATTCTTGTAACTGAGAAGCAACAGACCAAAAAGCACCAGAGGAAACTCATGAAGTGCTCTACATACCCTGCTGGCTTTAAAATGACGTGACACATTTCCTTAAGCAAAGCAATGAACTGCGAAATTACACAAGGAAAAAGGAATTGTAATTAGCAACAGAGTAAGGTTTACAGGAAAAAATGCTGGATAAGCAGGACACAGGAAATAGGTCTCATTTTTCTAAAGCCATCCAGAAGGAAAAAGAGGGATCAGTGATTACAGGTCCCACCTCCCTGACAAGCAGATTTGCAGGTGGGCCTGTAGTCACTGTTTCTTTTGCTGGAAGGTTCTGCATCCTCTTTTGATACAGGACATAAGTGCTCTTTGCTGGAAGGAAAATGTCCAGCTCTCCCTGGCACCAAGAGAATGGAAAGCAAAGGATTTTCTCCTTTAAACAAGCTCTCCTGGGAGCCTTGACTACTGAATTATCATCTGGTTTTAGACACAAAAATTTCACCCAAGATGTTCCCCAATCTGTGACTCAGAGCCTACTGAACCAGACTTCTGAGATTAAACATGATCCCTCTTTGCATATTTTGGGTTTTTATCATCCTTAAGTAATATATAATTAATAAATATAAGGTTATGAGCAGAGATTCAGGTACCTGTGTCAGAAAATCAGTTCTTGAAACAGCATTTAAAGCTAGAAGATTTATCACTTAGAAGTTGTGCTGTGAACCATGCCTAGGGTCAGATTCTACAAAAGTTACATCGGGCAGGACTATAAGACTCCCACCTGTCCACTTTCCTTCTCCCTGCAGGAATTCTCTTCCTGAGGGAAACAGCACAAACATTCACCTGATTTAGGAGGTCCTTCAATGGCTGAGATCCTTGGGATTCTATTAGTTCAGTATCCATGCAGGAACGATAAAATTGCATTGCTTTCTCCTTGGCTGCACCTCTTATCCCAAACTGTGGACTCTCTGAGGGAAAAAAAAATAGATTCAAAATTTTAAAAAGCAATTAAAAAATAAGTTGGGACAGTATTAAAACACAGAACAGTTTTAAGAAAATACTGTACATTGATCCAGAATGTTTTAACTAATACATCCACATTTCCCTCAGTGACCCAAAGCAAGGGACCTTTTAGCACTATGACTCCTCCTGAGGCCAAATATGTGAGTTTCTTTGCATGGAAATAGGAGCACAATGGGAAGCTGGTGCATATCTAGGCTTCAGTCCCCCATGGAGACAGGACACATCACCAGAGTGCACATTCAGACTAGCACAGCAACAGTGGCTTACTTTGACAAGGTAACAGGAAAATGGTTTGGGTTGCTGTCAGAATTTTAAAGAGTGACTTTCATCCATTACACTTGGCAAGAGGAACTGAAGTGTGTAAAATGCAGCTACTGTAACATGACATGCTCAAAAAATAAATCTATAATGAGAGAAGAACGAAGAGAGGGGACTCAGTCCCTGATTGTGCTCTCAGTTACGACTATTGTCAGCTTTGAGGCAGATGCCAAAGGTAACACACCAATCATCTGTCCCTACCTAAAAGCCTTTTCAGGATCAACTGGTTTTCTTCCAACAACACATCAAATACATTTAGTGATTCTTCTCTAGTTCTGCTTGACTGTTTGCCTTCCCATCTGCCACAGGCATATTCATAGAAGTTCTCACAGGGGTTTACAGTGTCATTCCTAGAATTCAGAAGTCTTTCCAACAGAGCAGGATCTGACTCAGCATCACAGGATCCTGAAGAGGAAGTAAATAAGAGAGAACTGAGAAGTGACAGTGGAGGATGAGAACAACGGCAAACAAAAATCTTTTAGGGGACATTTACCCCAAAAGACTCATATTTGGTACAAGCTCCTTTGCATGCAGTGTTGAAATCCTTGTAAGGTATTGCTGAATATGGGAGAAGTGTGTTCTTTCTTTCACATCCCAGGAAGATTGTCCTCAGTTTGTACTATCTAGGCAGTCACAGGTTGGGTTATTCTGCCTTCTCAGTGTCTTTCCTCTGAATCAGACAAATTTGGCCACATGATAAACAAGAAGCAACTGATACATGATGCAAGAGAAGGACATAGCACAGAGAAAGTAATGAGATAAGATTAAAACATGTTTTTCAAGCATGGGAAAAATTTCTCAGCAATGGCATTTGTCAAAAGAGCACAAGGATCATTGTAGAATATCTTCCTTTGCTCAATAATTTTCTTTTTCTAAGCTGCTTCAAATTGCTGGGTATACATTGTCATTTTAGATCAGTATCTTATATCAGCATCAGATCAGATCAATTATTTATTGAAATAATCCACCTGGAAATCAAGGTAAGACTTCCCAAACTATGGTTTCAAAGTTGACATGGGAGAAGGTAGGCAAAGTGGAAATGGACTAGACCTAACCAGTTTTTTCTTGGTCTCTGCAGTGAACTGTCTCCAATATATAAAAAGAGCTAAAGAAAAAAACCTAGGTAAAGATTCAGCAATGCTTATTTTGGAGCAGGGCATGTCTGTATCCACCAATATAAATGCATTGTCTGTATTTAGCTTTTTATATGCAGAGATATTCACATGGACCATTCTGCAGATAGTTCTTTAGCAAATTTGGAAGGCAAATTAATGTTTCTGGTCTATACTCACAGCTTCTCCATTAGCAAGAAACTCTGACTTTTGCTCTTACTCTATGACTGCACTGATCTGTGCTAGAAAACCAGGACTAGATTTAAGCCAGAGATAGAAAGGCAAAGGAGGAGCTCCAAGTCTCATATTCAGTTCAGTTTCTTGACTAGAGAGAGAGCAGAAGACATTGATGAGGTGCAAGACAGTATAACGCTGTTCTCCCTCAAAACTGGGCTCAGGAATATTAAATAGAAGGCAAAGGAGGACAATCCCCACTGTGACTCAAGGAAGAGGTAAAAAAATGTACCTTTTTGACAAAAGGCGTTATGGTTCCTGGAGATTCTGAAAGTCTGGTTCTTATTACTGATGTTAAGTTTAAAACACAGTGGAAGCAGGAAAGAGAGAAAAGGATCTTAAAAAATGGGATGGATGAGGAAGAATGGAAAAGGATATCTCATATTATACCTAGAGCACAAGTCATCACGAGGTAGGTGATAAGCAATGTAAAGCCAAGGAGAGTACTGAGAAGAAGTGCACACAGAAGTAGGCTTTTCCCCTGAAGGCATCGTTCTTTCTTTGCACCTGTTCTCAGCTCCTGGTCACTGGTCTGAAGAGACAGAAAACATGAAGAAAGAAAAATTCACATTAAGGTTAGCACTAATTACATACTCCATCTCCCACCTAATCTACTAGAAAGTCATTCACAGGACTAGTGCCAAAACAGCAATAGTCATCCAAGTCATCTACATGACTGTATTCCCATGGTCTTTCTCACTTACTTAATTTCCCTGTTTTTTTCAAGCTATAACTGTTGCACAGTGCTGTGAAGTGCTCACTGAAAAACCAGCTTGCTATGAGGAGACTTGTCCCTCCATGGTTCATTCTGGTTTATGGAATCACCTTGCATATACTTCCTGAAGATATCAAAGCGGTTTTGAGTCTATAAAGCTATTAATAGGATGGCTAGGACTGGTGCTTCTTTATTCTGCCAGAGTCTGGCAATCTGAGCACTAATTTCAGACCTCTCCTCAGGAAATAAAGTACTGGATCCTAAGCCATCTAGTCCAGTGCAAGTGAGAGAAAAGACTTGTTCTATTCTGCAAACTGCAATGAGCTGTAAATTGCTGAGAAGATCTTATATACAGACAGGTTTTACCTCATTTAAATTAGTTTTGCTCATAGTCTACATGTGTTTTTTTAGTCCATGGAACAGTTTAGGGACCTAATGAGTACACCTTTTGTTTTAGATATCTGTTTTAGGATGAGCTGGAGCATTTTCAGGAGTTATGTGTCCTTTTCTATGTTGGCTGCAAAGGAATTTAGATGAATACCATAGGATACACCCCTAGAATTTACCTGGATATAGTTAGGTAAGATGACATTTTCTCTCCTTCTGCACACTTTGATGTACATAAGACTGGGGAACAGCAGTTTATGAAAGAACAGACACTGGAATGCATGCTGGTAATACAGAAGGAAAGGGAAAGAATTGAAAAAAAAATGAAAAGTGGAATGTCTGAATAAGAGTATACAGTGAGAAAAGGGAGGCAGAAGGGGGGAAATACCCAGAAGATAATGGAAAACCTCAGCTGTAGCAAACAAGGAGAAAATCTCATAGCTGTGAAAGTTGATGGAAGTGCTGCTGGGAGAGTCCTACATGTCACTGTCAGGGCCTGCCCTGTACTGTCCCCATAGGCTCAAGTTCAGCTCCCTGTTCTATTCTCCTTCTTTGATAAAAGAAATCTGTTTGAGAAGCCTTGTCAGGCCTTGGATCTCTTTAAGGAAAGGCAAGCAGCAGCCTTAGTGCACACACGCATTTCTTCACTTGGCTGTTTGCAGCTCTCCAGTGCAGCCTCCATCTGAGCTCTGCTGCAATGGCAGCCGTGCCTTTGTCTGGACAGGCATCCCATCAACCTGGATCCTGACCATCACCTACAGACTTGATTCTGCAGGTTTGGACCTGCCTCCTCCCAAGGGACTCGCCTGGCAATCTACACTCTTGGTTGACCCTGGGCACTGTCACCAGGCCTACCTTACACCCCTCATGCCCATGCTGGGGGGGCACCTCTTGCTTTTTAAGTCATTGCTTCTTGCCTGCCCTGTCATGACCCTCAGGTTCCAGACTGTCATCTCTTCTTCTGCCTTTTCTGCTCCCTTACATCCAGAAGTTAAACTGCATTCATCACCACACTCAGTATCTATGTTCTTTCCCACAAAACCAGGAAACACGGATCTTGATAAAAATCACAAGAAATGGAGCAAAATCTTACAGGAATTAAGTATGTCACAGTATATGCCCCTCACCTAAGGGAATGTTAAGGAAATGAACAAGTCTGCTTTTAATCATCTGGACTAATATACTACACACAATTCTGCAGAAAAACATGAATAGAAGAGAAAACAAAAATAAGCAATAGAAAAACAGATGTCATAATTTTATAATCTTTCAAACATGCACTTTATTCAGTTTTGAATAAAATCCTCTGAAAGGCTTATTCGACTCCTAGAAATTGCTAACAATGCTTTTCTCCCTTAAAATCCTATCCTCATAACTTCTTCAGGCATGATATAGAATAACCAAATGGAGAGCAAGTATGTACAAGTGACATTAGAAATTGCTAGATACGGAACATGATCATACTGGCAAAGTGTAATGTACAAACTACAAAGGAAGCAATCCAAATTCCTTTCATAAGTCCCTGTAGCAAAACACTTCTTTTACTCCTGGAGTAAGAGAGTAAGTGTCACAATAGCATGGCAGGGAAGTGAGTGACAGAAAATTAGCTTAGCTGATAAAGGAAATAGAAAAGCTATTCTTCAACATGCAAGGCTTCAGCTCTCACCATTTAGGAAAGAGTGAATGATTTACATCCATAATTCTCCTGACTTTTCTGTTGCAATAAACTTCTTGTTTTTCACATGGAAAATCTGGCCTATTCCTACCACGAAATATTAACAATTTTGCAATTATTTGGGTTCATGTTATCAGAAGACATCCGTTTAATAAATGGCATGACTATGGAGTAACTAACAAGAAACTGGTATTTCAAGACTGTTGGTGCAATTTCTTATGAATTTTTGGTTAACACTTGGCCTATTTCAGGCCTATGCATAATGTTTATTTTGAAATACAAAATGCATCAAATAAAGGCTTTTTAAAAATCTCTAAGAGAAGCAGCACTGCCACCCTCAAGTCTCCACTGTGAAACAACTAGAGAAGTACCTGGCTGCAAGCAGCATGCCCAAAATGATAAGAAATGACAGGGGAGTGGAAATTGGTTGTGGACCCCTACTTAGAAACTGGATTATGGTCTGTGTTATGTGAACCATAAGCATAAAAATTGGTTTTCAAACACTTCACCTTCCATGATAAATGCCTTTCTAGTCTTGCTTCTGTAACTGGGGTGGGATTTGAGAGAAATTGTGGTCCTACATAAACAGAGAAAAAAGAGGAGGGTAGTCATGTTTAGTTGTCCTTTATGTCTTTTTCATGACAACAGCTAAAACAAATCTAGACAAACAAATAAATGCTTTTTCAGTACTCTTACACAAATACTGACCAGGGCAAAATTCCTGTCAGACTCTTGATCTAAAATGAACTTCACTTTTATGCCACAATGGATTAAGTGGTACATAGGCACTAAAATATAGACCCTAAGTCAGTGATTCTTGGCCAAGGCAGAAGTATGGATTTAACTAGATGGACCTGGAGGTGGCATACCAATACTTCCAGGGCACAGGATGCAGGAATATTAGATAGCTTATAAGAAGCAGCAGCACTTCATTGAGGTATCTTTTGGGATCTGGTTGCTTCATATATGCTCCATATACAAGTGAATGATTTGAACAAGCCAGTGGAAAAGGATAAAAAGACTTCGACTTCTGGCAGGGTTTTCACTTATGGGTGAGAAGAATAATCAGTATTAGCATAAAGATGTATGCAATTTCCAGTACAAATTTAGTTTTTTCATATTTTTAAGCATGTGCAAGTGCTTAAATTTAAATGACTTCACTACATCTAAGTGAGAACAAATGGCTGTAAAATCATTAAAAGATGGATTCTAATAGTTGTAAGTTATAAAAGTTTATAACTTCAAATTAATGCAGTATATGTATCATCTGATTCAAATGCAAGCATGACTTAGGATAGCAGAATCATAAGTACTGTTATCACTAAAGCAAAAACTGTTTGATACAACTAAATCAGCCAAAGAATTTGATTTTCCTCCAGCATCTCCTTTCTGTTTGTGAGCCATTCCTGAGTTCTGAAGGGAGGTTGAAATTACACTGCCTAATTCTTCCTCACCTTGCATTTTCACAGTGTTTAGTGTTATTACAGAAAAAGAAGCATCTAGTTTTTGTGAAAATAAAGTACATTAAAATAAAGAGATCAAAGGAAAAGAGAACTGAAGTTATTTTTCATAACTATTTGCCAGATAATTTAGAGATATTATTTTTCAGCCAGTAGATTATTCATGAATTACTGACTTTGGCTGTCACCCAAATTGTGTTTATCACATTACTCACATGGATGACATATTTTCAGACTAATGCCCCAGTATCACAAAAACCTTAATTTTCTTACATTTATCTTTTGTCAGCAAATTAGTTAAGCACATAAATTGAGCTCATTAAATGCCATTTGAGAAACATTTTTTTGCCTGTGTTTGAAATACAGTACCTGCTCATATGAAATACAAAACAGGAAGGTTGCTGAATTATATCCAGGAGTACTAAAATTGTAAAGCAAAACCACAGCCAACAACTAAAATTATAATTATGGTTTGATCTTCATCACACAGAAATTTGGGAATGGATATACAAAACAAACATTTCTGAAAATTCTTCAGCTATAAAAATACAAACAAGATAAAGATAAGTGACTGTTTGCATTATAGCCACAGTCACACTGAACAGATCTCAGTGTAAGAATACACACATTTCAGTGTTTGTATTATTTAGTAACACAGAACACTACACTTATCTCTGTTGCCCTTGAATGTTTTGTACTTTTTAGCAACCTTGAGCTAACAGTTCAGTTCAGTGAAATTTGTCTGTAAATATGCAATTAAGGCTTTGCTAGCTATTTATATAAGACATCAAAGCAGAAAAAGACACCACGCTACATGGGAAGCAATTAGGCTCACCATGTCATTCTCACATTCCAAAAACCATCCCTTGCTTATCCACAACTATTTGTAGGGGGGAAACTGCATGTTTCTGTGAAAGTACTTTCTTATAATACCTTGCTGAAAAAATGGAGATAGAATAAAAGATGTAATTATTGTTATTATTATGGTGGTTGTTGTTATCATTATTACTACTACTAATAGCTTTACTATTGCTACTATTAATTGTTGGTCGGTGCTTCAAACAGTTCTCAGAATGGCCTTTAGGGTGACTGACAGGAAGGGCAAGAACCCCTAAATCATCGCAGCATTTCCCAAATCATTAATTCTGAGACCGGGACAAGACCTTGCTGGATACAAACTGTCAAAAACCCAACTAGCATGGTCCCCCAAGGCAATAAGCAGTGTAGCTATGAAAGGGGACGGAAAAGAGAGGTGTGCAGCGAAGGTCCCTAAGCAGATTGCAGGACAGACCCATTCCCTTACCTGTGGAAGAGTGCTCATGCTTGTCACCGAGCAGGCTGTGTTCCTGAACAGTTGTGAACTCTGTTTACTTGGTTGCTATCAGTCTTCTGTGCCCACACACTCTGCTGTGTTCAGAGACAATCTCTTCTTCCCAGCTTGGCTGTTTGCTGTGGGGAGGAGAAGTGAGAGGAAAAGCTCAGAGACAAACACCCTTAAAGAAAATGGGAGGGAGGGAAATGGTGTTTCTGCAACTCTGCACCCACCTTCTTAACACCTCTACGTCTCATAAAAGGATATTTTTCCTCTTCTGTGTCTCTGTGACTCACCTGCCTTTCTGTCTCTTGGAGCTCCACCGAAATCTTTTTGAACAGGAGTATGTGATTCTCTGTCTCCCTGAACCTCTTCTCAGCTACTTGCTGTTTCTTTTCTCTCCAGCAGCCTCACTATCCTGCCCACCCAACAAGCCTGTTTTGGTCTGATATTCTCCCTGCCACTAGCCTGTTTCAACCTGCTGCTGCCTTGGGGCCCGCAGGCTTCTGCCTATTGCTAGATAGTGTGGGCTAGGGATCCTAGTGCTCCTCCTCCCACTAGGAAAGGCCAGGGTGCTGACTTGCTTCTTGCTCTCTCTCTCATCTGCACCCTAGTGTCCATTCAAGGGGTGAACACATCCGACTCTCTCCCATTAAAAGGAACAGAAAAAAAAATCATTAATTACTGAATCGATTTACAGTTGTTCATTTGCTTCTCAGGAGATGGCCAGCCTGTGTATGTCTGCTTGTTTAAGGAGGCATATTGGGAAGATTTGGGAGGGAGGTTTCTCTGCTTTGAGGACTGGGAACCTGGATTAGTTCTCTGAGACATTAAAAACTGAATAGGAGAGTGAGACACTGGGATTTGAGACCTTTCCAAGTGGCAGCTGTGAGCTGAGAGAGGTAATGGGGACCAGCTTGGTGTCAGCTTCCAAAGTGCTTGAAACAAGCAGAATACCAGGATGGGACTGTTTGCCTCCCGAGGTTGCAAGTCTCTGAGGGGGATATGATATCTTAGTTCACTAGTCTGAAGATGATTTTGTATCTGCTCAGTTGTTCAGAGGTCCTATCAACCTGATTTTTTTCCCTGTTTCTATAGTGCTTGCACAATTTAACACTCTACTATCACTACAGATTTCTTATACAGCTGAAACCAGTTACTTACTCCTAGTTCTTTTTAGCATTCAGGTTACTAGTAGCTATATTTGTCTGTATGGATTTAGAGATGTTTACCAAACATCTCTAAATACAGTAAAAAAAGTCCTTGCATACTGACAAAAAAGTTCCTGCTGACCTTTCTTGCCTTGCAGTATGTCACTTCCCTTCACCTTAACATCAGAATCCATTTTCCAAATACTTCTCATGTAAATTGATTGAGATTTGACTTAACAAATGTAGCAAAAGATTCTTTTGTTAGCCACAATTAAGATCTTACAGGAACTATCAACTATATTACTATTTGTAAACGATCTGGACAAATTTGTTCATTACAATATCCAGTTTATTTATCCATCTTAACTATATCTGTATCTGAACTCTTCCACCTTCATAATTAAAGCATCTAACAGCCCCCAAGCTTTATGTCATGAAGTAAATTTTACTTCTCTATTCTTTATGAACATTATCTAAATTTTAAAATTTACCTATCAATGATTTTATTGCTTTTTTGATTATAAAATAGTTATAATTTTGAACACAACGTAATTAAAGTTAAAGCAAGTATTAAAACCTTGGCTGAATTATTCACTTTTAAAATGATACTTGAGAAGGCAAAAAAAGCCTTTGGTCAATATGCTGGGATTATATGATTGGCATTAATGTGGTTTCATATACCAGTATTTTTTAAACAGTATTTTTTTCTCATCTCTTCTTGATTAAGTGAAATTTTACCACATAATTTGGCAAAACATTACATTAATATTGCCACAACACATGGATTCTCCATCACATGCTACCTAGAAATACTTTGAATATGTATGTATGGACGATTTTTACCAGACCTTCTAAACTAATCGGGACACATCCTGAAAAGCAGATGGATCACAACTTCATTTCAAGAGTGTATGGAATGTTTCAGGAAAGGAAACTTGAGAAACACCTCTCTTTCTCAATGAAGAGCATGGTTCTTTGAATCAGTACATGTTTCAGTGGTGCTGCGATGCTGAGAAAGCTGCCTTGCAAGATCTAGTGTGGTGGTGATATTTTTTTCTCTGAAGCCATTACATACCATAGTAACATTATATGTTGGATCTAATAGATATTATTGTTGGATTCTGGATACTGTTGGAAAAGCATGCTCCTGAGTAGCATTTGGCTGTAGTGGACATTGGGTTTTGAGTTTAAGTAATTCAGTAGGAAAGTTGAGCTGTTATGGAGAGAATTGAGTTGTTCTAACTTTTATTTGTTCCAAAATTTGTGTATCTCTTCAGAAAGAATGTGGATTTATTTCACGTAGATGCTGCCTCTGTGATTGTGGTCTGAGATATCCAGGTATAAGACATTTTGTCTGAAATGCAATGATGATCCACACTTCAGAAAAATCTGTTTGGCTGTGGTTATTAGCTGTTGCAAAGTAAGTCAGACACTGTAGTTATGTATGTTTTCAAGCAAAGTTTCTTGCATCTGTCAGGGTAAGGACAGAGCATATTTGCATCTGGTAGCAATAAGGCAGTGAAGCATCTCTTACATTTTCCACATCACCAATTGGACATGAAAATTTCTTTCAGATTATGTGTCACAGGAGAGTGGCACCTTCTGTCTGAAAGTGACAGTCTGTATATATATTAAGCCTTGAAAAACCTCTGCCTTGGAGGGGGTTGCATGATGGCATTGTAAACACTCTGATGGAGTTTTGAATATACAACCTGTAGAGCTTTGGGCATCTCGAGAGCTGAATGTGTGAAGTACTCACGTATACATGAAAATGGTGCTGTTGTTTTTCCTGCTAGCATGTAGGTTTCTTTGAAGACACTTTTATCACCTACAGAAAGCAAAGACAAAAATTATCCCTGTACATTTTTCTAATTACAGAAACAGGAAGAGGGGCTTGGGGGAGGGAGGGAGCACAGGGAGGGAGAAGACGTCACAAGTAATCCTTATCAACTCATTCCCTTCTTATCTTCAAGGCACATATGACAGCTCTGCTCCCTTGAGTCCACAAATTAGTAAGAGAACCTCTGGCTTTTTTCTCTCTGACAGACACTTTCTCTTCTCTGTACAATGCATTAGCTTCTTCCAAATCTAACACCGATGAGCACATTAAAAAAAAATATAATGTTTGACATGCCTTCCAGCTGTTACACATAAAAATGTTTAAGAGCAATTATCTTTTAGATACCTCTGAGAATTAAATAAGTATATGATTCAAAGAAATATGAACGTATTAAGTGTGTTGACGTGCATTTGACAGATGTTGTTGCAAGTATTTCCTATGGTAATTTTAAATGGTTAGTATTTCAAATGGTTTGGAATCAAAAGCAGATTTCAGCAAATTATTTTCCTAATATCTGTCCTGAAGTGAAATTGAATTGGCACTTTGATCTTCTACACCATGTGAATAGTAAATTCCACTGCAACATTTTGGTAAAGTGAAGTTTTGCTTCATGGATTGATATTCCATCTTCAATCTTCCAAAGATTATATGTATCACGGACTGCAGAAAGGATTGCTCTTCTAAAAAGAGCATTGGAAAAACATGGTGAAGCAATGTTAATGTCATTGGCCATCTTTAAAACTCTTGTGAAAAGGCTATCACTTACAAAGGGACTGCATTTAGGTTAAAAAAAAAAATACTTGTTTAACTCAAGTTCTTCAACCTCATATGGTCCCTGGTGATTCTACTACTGTGCAGTGTGACTTGTGGATTAAAACAACATCAAAGAAAATCTCCTTTATATGAAAGACTGTCTTCTGAAAGTTAGTAATCATTTTGGTAATCATCAAAAGCACAAATTTGGTCTGAAAACATCAGAACACTGTAGTACTTGTTCCTTCACTAAAGAAGTTCAGAAAACTGGAGGCAGGACAGCCTGAGAGCCATAATATTCCATTGTAGATTGGAGGACAGGATAAATTCAATTTAAACAGTCCACAATGGAGCTGTCAGTCAAGGATCTAGCAGAGTGTTCTAACTGCCCTGCAGGTCAGAGAGAGGAATCTTTTCTGGGGCAAAAGTGCTCTCAGACACTCTCAGACACATTTGTAGATGACAACTTTTCACCCTTTTATCCTCTTGCTCTCTCACCTAGCATCAGTCTATCAGTACACAAACTCAAAGACTCACAGAATGCCTTGGTTGAAAGGGACCTTTTAAAAATCATCCAGTTCAACTATCCTACTGTGGTCAGGTGGGATATAATCTCTGTACAGGCCTTGAACAGTTCTAGTGAGGGGGCATCCACCACTTCCCTAGGCAACCTGTCCTTCCAGCTTTCTGGGACATCTTTATTCAGGAAAAAAAGGGCAGAAAAGTCATTGATACTTCTAACCACAACCACCAGTGAATAGACTTTAGGTTCAGAGGAGGCAGGAAGAAGGGGAGAGACCAAAGTTTGCAACCACAGATTAGCTCAGTGTGTGGCAATTCAGTTACCTGGATGAATTTGTTAGACAATGAGGAAAAAATGAGGAATAGCCTGACCTGTGTAAGTCCTTCAAACTGAAGATTCATCAGTCCATCCTTAAGGAAGACTGTACTCAAACCTGGGATCCAAGTAGATAGAATGGATATGTGAACTGGGAGGTAGACAGGAAGGGTATCCTTGATGAGAGGAAGGACAGGATATCCTTGATGACAGGGGGTGGTTTCAGGTACAAGGAAAGAAAAGTCTGAGAATGAAGGGTAGGAGGATAGAGAAGATTAGGCAAGAAAGACAGGAAAAGCAGTGAAAATAAGAATGGCAGAAAACACTAAAGTTGAAACAAAAACACCTTTTTTCCCTATCCTACATGAATGTCTTCTATTATTTTCTGTGTTACTTTAATATCTCATTTGTTGCTTCATTGGGCACAAGCTCTAAGAATAAATATCATAATTAGAATATCACTTCAGGCTATTGTTAAAGATTTTGTAGTTCTTTTGTAGTTACTGTACTAGTGAGAACTTGACTTTTTTTTCTCTGCAACAGGGTAAAGACTGATATTAGAAAAAATATTTTTGTGGTTGTATATCTTTTTACACATTCTGACATTCACTGTGAAACCATTCCAAAACACACATGAAGCAGTTTTCCATTCAGAAAAGCAAGTCCTATCCTCTGAAGCATTAACTTAAGGAGAGCAAAAAAGAATAAAAACATAATCCCTGAATAAGCAGTCACACAGTCTTCTACTGAAGAGGCATGCTAAGGCAAATGAAATATCTGAGTCCAGAAGACTGCCAGAGGGCTTCTCTTAGAATTGAGTGTGTATCAATTCTGTTCTTGCTTCTTCACAGTGCACCACATTCCAAAATACATCCTAGAAAACCATTTTCCATATCTCTTTAAAGTGCTTGCTATCTGCTTTGCTTTTTACGATTGCTTACAGGCTGATTTAAAGGTGTGTTTCCTGTAAAACTCTGTTCTGATTCTGAAAAATTACTATACCAAAAATACCCTTTCATATGCAACATAATCAAAAGCAGTGAATTTCATAATATAAAAGCTATATCCTGTCGTTTACTATATTAGCCTTACAGATATAATTCAGATGAAAGACTACCTGGTGTGAGATGTGGAGTTGGATCTACTTATGGAAAACTCAGGCTGATTGCTTGTTTGGTGACTGCAAAATAGTACAAATATATAACCTAAATGATGTGTGCCAATGTGTGAGGTGAAAATGGCCTTGAATTTCAGATCTTATGGTCTATCAAGCAGGATTGTTTATATTTCACGTGTAGATAATGTTTTTCTGGTGCAGAATCAACTTGAATCACGAATGTTACAATGCAATAGCTATTTGATCACAACTCAGATTTATGTCTCAAAATGTGCATTTTAACTGTAATGTTGAAACAAGAAAATATATGGAAGCATAGCATTTACAGCTAAATTCAAAACCATGTGAACTTCATGGCCATTCAAAATACTTTAAAAGGTATCAGCAAGACATTGGTTTTAAGTATTTTTTGTTAGAAGTACATCCATAATATCTAGCATTAGTTACATCTGTGGACCAGGTAGTGAAGTGTCATCAGCCACAAAAATTCTCTTTGGTTCAGCCTCTAAATCTGCTGTCCCCATTCATGGTTTAGATCCAACCTAGATACTAAAGCTCTTCATATACTTTGCAGTATCACAAAGTAATGTTTGTGAAATCAAAGGCTGACATATTAAAAAAAAAGTTAAAATTACCTCATCTCTCCTGAGCAGAACCCTCACATTCTTTCATTTGTATTTCCACCACAATTTCATTCTATTTCTCCTCTTCTTACCCTTTTCATCCTCCTCAGTATCTCCAGTTATTGCACTGTGTTTCAGAAGTTAAGGCTTAAACTTAGGATTCTGGAGATTTTCAAGTTCCATTTGTATCTTTGATTCTGTTGTAATATGTGGTTTTGAGTCATCAGGTAACTTGCCAGTGCATTAGTCAAGGGGAGTTTGCATTTGCCTAGCAACGTGACATATTTTGAATTGAACTAAATAATTGCCTGTGTGACTATGAGGTATTATGAAGTACCAAACACTTTGATTCACCAAACAACCAAGTTATCTGGGAAAGATTTTCTCCCAGACTGATGAAATGGAAAAAAATGTCTTTTTAGTAGATTTCCATATAGTTAGATGAATAAGCTTTGCTTTCATTCACTTCTCTTCTCCAAGGCAGGATCAGCTTTCCCTGTGACACTCCTGCAGCTTTTTGTTCAAACCCTTTAAAAAAGTTTTCAATGAAAATCTGTGTGACTTTTTTTCTCTGAATTTTAACACTAATTGTAAAAAGGATCTGGCTTTGTAATTGTGAAACTAGCTACTCCTTGCCCTCTCCATAATGCACTTTAAGAAAAGTTTATTCCTGTATCTTCAGAGTTACTTTGGCATGTTTGTTAGCCCTTTTGCCGATTTTTTCTTTCCAAACTAAAAAAGGCTGTTGCTTCCAATTTTTATAGTTCTGCAACACAACTTTATTAGAGATACCTACAAGAGTGCAATGCCTTAATTTATACAACAAACAAAAACTTTTGGTTGCATCTCCCAGCATGGCATTTATTTTTATTATAGCTTTCTTCACAAATTTATATATGCACGTGTTTATTCATATCTGTAGGCATTTGTCCATACTTTATCAGACTGCATCTCCAGCTTGTCAAAATGATTTTGAATTATGAATCTATCTTCCAAAACTTTGTGGTCAGCATAAGCCTGGTGTTATGTGTAAATTTAGTGGTGTCCAGTCACCAGAAAAATAAAACTCCCTCCCAAATACTGGTTGCAATATTCCAGATACCACCTTTAAAAGTGTGGAGGAAGAGAATCACTTCTGTGCTGTGCTCCTGGTAAGATCAGAGTGCTGTACACTGTATACTTATTCTCTAGACATTTACTGAACTACTTTATGTACTTAACTACCAATCTACTGTGGTAGTTAATTCTGATTTCTTTGTCAAGCCCTTGGAATTTACTTGTGTTGAATACTGCTGATATAATTCATTTTACCACCAGACAATAAAAAGGTGGTACTGGGATGGACTCATTGATAAAGTTCCCAGGTACTGCTATGGTGAGTATGGTAGGGGCTCTGCACTGCTTTTTAAGGTTTTGACTGCTGAGTTTCAGAGCCAGCATCCACAGCACAGCTGACTGACCTTAAAACAAATCGCTGGGAGAAGCCTCAGCCTCCTCTCCTTTCAGAAGCTGCTTCTCCCTGAGCTGTGCTGCAGCTTTGCCTGGGTCTTTCCACCTGCCTAGCTGACCTGGATAGTGATCCTGGCCTAGAGACTGGAGTTACTGGTTTGATCTTGGACATGTCTTATTACCATGGACACATCTGGTATGACTGGACTGCTGGCTGACCCATCACAGAATTTCTCTGCTATCCTTGCCCATAGGAGGTAGGACTGAAAGCTTGACAGTCCATTCTTCCCTGCCTGGTGGTGATACTGACTTTCTGGATCTCCTTTCCCTATGAAACAGCTCCTCCTGCTGCTCCTGGGCATGGCCATTGCAATCTATGTTTCAACCATAATTCTCCCTGTGGGCTTACAGGGTGTTTAGCAGCTTTTGAAATAGTTGACTACTAGGCTTCTATGGCATCCTTTCTATAAACTGTGTATGGGGATATATATGTACTTCCTTAGTTGACTCCACGAGGATGGGGTGTTCAGGTTCAGCTAGAACCCATCTGATCTCTGATGTTGATTTTGACTCACAGTTAGGCATTCTGGAAGATGACCTGAGAGATCTCTGTCTCCATCTGCACTGTGGACTCAGACTGGGTGTCTGACAATCAGCATTGAGGGAGTAAGGCTGCAAAATGCACTGGAGCACCTCCTTCTCAGGTGTTGGCAACCAGAATGTGATATGGTGACAGTGACAGGCCTGAAATCATTACATAGAACCTTAAACTGGCCCTTTTCAGGTCAAAATGTGCCACTTCCTGCTGTTCCACTGAAGTGCACAGCACAATATGATCCCAGGAACTGGACGGTCATTTTCTGCAGGGTGAAGGAATTATCTACCCATCAGCAGCTTCCTTTGACCCTTCCTGGGGAAAAAGATTGCTCCAGTACTTTCTAGACAATTCCTGAGCATGAGCATAATTTCAAATACAGCAGTAGAATCAAATCCAGCAGCTGGAATGGCAGTGTCACTCAGATTGCCAGCCCATGGCCAGACAGGGTAGGCTTGGCCTGGCTTTTGAGGTCTGCAGTGAGTAGAGGCATATGAGTCACCCTGGGTCTCTTAGCCATGGAAACAAAGGTCATTCCCTGGTGTGGGTTAACAGGACAATATAAAGTTACTGAAACAATTGCAGGTTCTGCAGTTTGTTGCATACAGGATGAATTGCAATTTACTAGTAGCAAATCAAGTCTAAATTTAGAATTATTTCTGTAAGCAGTTTGCTGACTGCAAACTGTGTCCTATTCTCTAATTGTAGGAGGGTACTGTAGTATGTTAATAACTACTAACAGAGGTTGTTTCATTGTTATATAATTTCATTAACTGTCTAATCCTGTTGAAACATCTTCAGCAGAGATGCTATTTATGATACTTGTTTTGAGCAATCTTTATTTTGCTATATATTTTGTTGTTCTACCTAATTAGATTCTGTCATGTACGGGTCGTATCGCTACGAGTGCATGAATCCCTTATCCTGATGATGCATGGATTCTATGTCTCTGTTTCCTTGAAGTCAAGCTAGGGAGTGAGGCTGAGCACAATCTCCTTGGGCAGGTATCCCTGCCTGTGGTGGGGAGGTTGGAACTAGATGATCTGTAAGGCCCTTCCAATCCTAACCATTCTATGATTGCATCCTCCTGAGATCGAAACACACACAAGCACATACAGTCAGCCTGCTCAAGCACACAGTTGGCCATGCAGATCACATAGACAGGAAGTATTTGAAAATTTTATTTTGAGAATGCTTTGAAAATTTAGCTAATGTCACTCTGAAGCCATCAGAATTAGCAAGACATTGAAAATCTAAGTATCTAGAGCATGAAGACAAACCTCTACAATTTTTTCAGCAATGCTTCAAGCCTTGTGACATTCAATTCAGTACTTAATAGAATTTCACCAAACCTAATGACAAATGTGTAGAGAAGCCTCCTTTGAGGTTTCTACCTTCACAGCAAAAGATAAAATGTCACATAGCACCAGGGAAACACATATTCTTCCTTCCATAAAAAGTAAAAATAACTGTGATAAAACACAGAAAGCAGTACAGCAGCAAACTAAAATGCATTCCTTTGTCAGCAAACACTTTTAGAAGACAAAGAAAATTCTGCTGAAGATTTGAAGAGACAAGAATTAGCACAAATTACATAGTGGAAGAGGATTCCTGAGTGGATGGATGAAAGAACAAATGTTTCTAAAATGCCTCAAATTAAGGTATTTGACAAATTCTGTTTCAATAGTGAAATAAATGAAGAGTTACTTTCCGTAAGCCACTGAAGGGAAGATTTACCACAGAAGCTGTATTCTCAACAGTAAATTACCTCTTTAATAAAAATGTTTTCTGGAAGAGCTGTGCAAGTGTAAAGACCAGTGCAACAGCTGTTTGACTGGCATAAGAGAAGGATTGGGTGGTAAGGTTACTTAGTCCACACTACACCTGGAATTTGTTCACTGCAATGTCCGCAGACGAGGTATTACACCAAAGAAACTGGAGACAGACCTGGAAAAGGTGCTGCAGGATGTCATAAATTTGGTTCAATTCATAAAAACAAGACCTTGAAACACTACAACCTTTACAATACTGTGCAATGACAGTGGACAGACCATGAAAATTCTTTATACCTCTGGTGTGTTGACTTTGATTGGCTGTCACATGCCCACCCAGCCTATTAGTAAATATTTGAATACATCTGATAAAGACAAGGACATGCCCAAGTATTAGAAGAAGCCACAAAAATTATTCTCATAAACTAAGAAGACATGACAGTGCAACACAGGGAGAGATTAAAAGTTAGATATAAAAATTAAATCTAGGCATGTAAAGCAAGACATGAGACACTGGAGTGGAAACCCACAGTTCTAAAAATCCAGGTGAGCTGTTCCATAAGCCTTCCAATGCAAATCCCTTCACCAAAATGAAAACTATGTAATTGAATCTTGACCCAATTTGCATGCTTAGACAAATCAGCTGAGACATCAACCCCAAAAACAACAGGCAAAATAGCAGAAATATTAAATTACATTAGGACACTTCTGCCCCCGAGATAAATACGTGAGCATTGCCCACAACAGCTCCTTGGGATTGGAAGTGCCTGACAGATCCAAGGCTTCCAGGGGCCCAGGAGAATCTTAACAATTGCAAGCAATTAAGTTGCAATGATGCCATCTTTTGCTCTCCTTTGTCTATCAATTGCCACCCTTGAATCCACAGCAGGAATTCTAGGAAATGGAATTATCTTGGCTGCCAGTTCATCGAGCTGCATTGGAAGCAAAACATGGCCCCCATATGATATGATCATGATCTTGCTCAGTTCATCTAGAATCATTTTGCACTCCTGGACTACACTGGATTTCTTCATGAGTGTATTTTGTGAACCCTACTATTATAAAGAAAATGTGTACATAGTTTCCAAGATAATTTTTACATTTCTGAACTACTCCAGCCTCTGGTTTGGAGCCTGGCTTAGTGTCTTCTACTGTCTCAAGGTTGCCAGTTTTACACAGCCTTTCTTCATCTGGATGAAGCAAAGAATTGCCAGGCTGGTGCCCTGGATGCTGCTCACGTCATGGCTCTGCTCTGTCACAGCCGCAATTCCCTTCGCCTGGGATGTCTACAGGGTGCAAAACAACTTCACTGATCCTTCATCCATGGCAAACTCTTCAGCAATGAGAACCAGAAGGAATGACAGTTTGGGTGTATTAATTCTCTGTAATGCTGGTATAGGCATGCCTTTAATACTGTCTGTTGTTTCAAGTATCCTGCTGATTTGGTCACTGTGGATACACACCAGACGGATGCAAAATAGTGCAAGTGGCTTCAGGGATCCCATCTTAGAGGCCCATATAAGTGCCATCAAGTCAGTCTGTTCCTTCCTCATCCTTTACATTATATATTTTATTTGTGTGCTTGTCATCATAATCAATGTTTTTTTACCCTTAAGCAATGAGGAATTGAGCTGTGTAGTTTTAATGGCTGCCTGTCCTACAGGACACACAATGGTTTTAATTTGGAGTAATCCAAAATTTCGAGAGCTCTCAGCCAGGATTTGGCACCGCACAAACTGTCATGTCAGAACTGCATCCATGTAAAAGACACTGGCTTAGCCTAGTTTAGATCCAAATGAGTTAAATTGAAATCCTCAGAGGTATAAATAGTAGATGCTGGAATGAGTAGAGTAGGGCCTTGAACTACAGTCATGAAGAAGGTGGGAATTTGCTTTACCTGGATGTGAGTCTTGTTACAAATAACTCTGTAAATTGTCTATCTGCTGTTCTTTCCTTGGAAATCACCACAGTTTCTCTAACACAGTAGAAAAACAGGGCCAAGGCTGACTAGAATGTAATCTCTAGGAATGTTTGAAGCTACAATTCATGACACAAATAGAACAGACCAGGTTAAGCACAGGCATTATCACATTCTGCAAATATAATGCTTGAATGCTGTTTCTCATTACTAAAAGCTCCTAATGATGATGCTAAGGAATTCCCAATATTTTCAGAACAGCCAACTGATCATTTTCAACTCTGGTTGAACTCTAGAATAATGTTTGTTGATTCTAAAGGTATCTATAAGATACCAGCATGGTTCAGGAAAGAATGACATGGTCTTTTGGGTTTCCTCCTCTTGATGAAAGAGGGATTTGTGTCCTGGATTATTGTTACATCAGAACTGGAGCTACTGAGGCTCTTTTCAACTACAGTGGGATTTTACACATTTTTCAAGCAACTGTCACAGAAACATTCATGACTTTAGCCTTGGGTTCACTAAGCCCATCCTGATTCAATGTGTCTGGTTTAGATGTTGTCAATCTGTTTGAAGCAATGTACCTGTATTTGATCTGAGTCTGTGTCTGAAGAATTGTATTTTAAAATTAAAAAAAATACCAAGTCTATGGATAACTGGTGTTGGAGTCTTCCTTCCCCTCATGACAGAAACTGTAGTGTTGTGTGGATTTATAAGTGTTAGGATAGCATTTATTGTAAACTGTAATTTTAGCTTAGCTGGTTAGAGAGTGAGTAAGCTAGGCCCCCTGGCCTTATCAGAAGTTGATAAAGGTCTCCAAGACAACCCAGGCTTTTGCCCAGATTGGTTCCTCCCACCCTGAGATCATCCTTTTCCTTCCTTGGCAACTTGTATCCATAAATTACCTCCAAGGTCTAGTGCATGGACGATGGTTGGTGGACACAACAAAGCCCCCACCCCAATTTAGCTTGATTTGTTCTTGTTGTTGCAATGATGTTGGAATGTACTACATGTTTTCATTTTATTGGTTTTGACTTGTACCCACCCCCTTGGAATGGAACTGGTAAAAACCCCCCCAGGACTCAGGGTCGGGGCCTTTTCTCGCTCTCTGGGGAAACTCCGAACCTGGGTCCAGGGAACTCCCCTGTGTACCCNTTTCTTATGCCATTGAACAGACATGCAGAAAATGCAGCACATTGCAATGACACCTTGGCAGGGCATTGCCAGCACCATGCATTGTCACCATGCTGCCTCCCAGCTCAGCACCACGACACACCCGTGTTGGGAGGGTTGGTCCATCCTCTGCCCTTCCCTGCTCTGCCCTCGCCCACCCTCAGGAGCAAACCTCAGGGCTCTCTGACCACACACACAAGCAAAACCCATGGGCTGTGCCCAACCCACAGTCCCTGTGTGCTGTCCTGCTCCTGGCTGAGCTCTGAGGACACGCCTGCTCAGCAGGGACACCCTGAACAGCTGCTCTCACACTATTTGGTTTGTATTCCATTATTCCACATTCCTCATGCACTTGAGATTCAAAGGCATTCCCTGTACTATTTTCCTGCCTCTTTAAGTACGTCTTCCCTCCAAAGCTCTCTTTCCATGGAATTAAATCAAGTAATTACCAGTCCATTAGCATTCATTTGGGCATGTAAGAGGGAAATCTGACCACAATGTTGGAAGGCACTTCATAGGGCCAGTCTTCTGGAAGACCTCTTTGTCCGTAACTGACCAGATTACTGGATATTGTCATAAGAATAAAAATACCTTTAACATGCATTATGTACACAGTCTACTAAATCCCTGTGTTCTACTGGAGGAATTATATGATAAGTTTGATAAGGGCTTGTCCTGGGAAAAAAATAACAGCCCTTTATTAGTAGGAAAATGACAGTTACTGAGATTAGGATCCTCTGAAGATATGGATCTTGTCCTAGGGTCAGCATTTTCTCTTTTCTCCCTTCTGTTTGAAATCCAGAGGTGGTTTGGTTCCCCCCACCTTAAACCTGCCAGTTTGCAACCTGAAGAATGTTTGGAAGTCATGGAGTCTGACCCTTCCAAAACATCTGAACTATGTCCACACACACACCAATGCCACATATACTGCAATGGCAGCTCGATTCAAATCTGGTACTGTGAATCAAATCAGGAAACAAACAAAATTCAAAGTTCATCCTGCTGTAACATTTCTAGAAGGACATCATGCAAAACATCTTTTCCTTTACTTCTTTGCACTGAAGATCCAGGAAAAGCTCACAAGATTTTCTTTGATGCTCACATGTCACATAAAACAGTGAGTCCAACAAAACTAGTTCCTGTTAAAAACACCTTCCTAGATTATCAGAATTTAATGATGAAAAAAGTCATCAGTGGTAGTGCGGAGGAAGAAAGACAACCATCCCCCTGTTTTCTTTTTTACTAAAGCACAGTCTTTTCCTAGTAAAAAATAGTAATTTGATTAGAGTCCTTAGTTCAAGGCAAGAAATGCAAATATATACAACGTCTACAGGATCCTTCACTGATTTGCATTCCCATAAGCACACCTGGAATTTTCATAATGGAAATTCTGAATGACATGCGATGGACTCAGTTTTCAGTGCCAATCGAACATGAATTTAAGAAAGAAAGAGCCTGTGTGCCAGGCTGTTCTGCTTTTCTGTGTATGTTGAGACAGTGGAAGACAAAAAAAAAATGAATGGAGTTTCTGGTGAAATTAAGGCCTTGCTTTTGGGGCTTGGCTTCTTCAATTCAGAACCAACTTCCACAGTGCAAATGACAGATTAAATCTTTTAGCAGATTGCTGGGTGAAGCCTCAGTGGGGCTTGGCCCTCTCTACATTCAGGAGCTGCTCCTAAGACGAGTGCTCACCCTTGAGCTCTGCCTGAGCTGTGTTGCAGCTTTGCCTGGGCCTTTCCACTTGCTTAGCTCCCCTGGATACCGATCCTGGATTGCAGACTGGAATTACTGCCTTGATCCTGGGCATGTCTTATCACTCTGGATATATCTGGCAGTCCCTGGACTTGTGGCTGTCCCTAATTGTTCTCACAGAGCTTATCTGCTATCCTCTCCATATGTGGGTGGACTGTGGGCCTGGCATTGCCCTCACTGTTTTTGCCTTGTCTTGTGGGAATTCCTTCCACATAGGCAAAAAAACTGAATTTATTTCCAATCAATAGCAGAGTAAGGGAGAGGGGAG
>WEIU01003887.1:224487-255801 GCA_013389925.1 Aegithalos caudatus
AAGAAAAGAAAAGAAAAGAAAAGAAAAGAAAAGAAAAGAAAAGAAAAGAAAAGAAAAGAAGAAAAGAACTATTCCCCTCATCCCTGCCTCTTCACATTTCCATCTCCTCTCTCCCTGAGCATGGCAGGGGAACAGGGAGTGGGTAGAGGAGATCCTCTCCACAGGGCATAATCTTCCAGGAACAAACTGCTTCAGCATAGCATCCCCACAGGCTGCAGCTCCTGCCAGGAGCCTTCTCCATGGTGGAATCTCCACAGGATACAGTTTCCTTCAAGGCTCAACCACCTGCTGCCAGAGGGCCTCTGCTCAGGCTGCAGTGTGGATATCTGCTGCAGTGTGGTGTGCCAGGGCCTGCAGGGTCACAGTCTACATCATGCTTTCCTCTCCAGGGAAAGCATGGGAATGTCTGTTCTGGTGCCTGGAGCATCTTGTTTCCCCTCCTCCTGACCTGGCTGACTGCAAGGCTATTTCTCTCACATATTTTCTCTCTGTCCTCTCTCTCACAGTTGCTGTGCACTGTTCTTTGCCCTCCCTCAACTGAGTTGTCACCAGCATCACTGGTGGGCAGAGCCTTGGCCAGTGGTGGTCCCTTTTGGGGGTAACTGGGACTGGTTCTCTGCGACACAGGAGCAGCTCCTGGTCCCTTCTCACACAAACCACCTCTGCAGTTTCCCCACTACCAAAACCTTGCCCATAAACCCCACACATACCACACAGACATTTGCTGGTTAGCTCATGGCAAGAGGCTCAGGCTCAATGCTGAAAGGGGCTTTTAGTTTCCTGGTCTACAGGAAGGCATCCCTGCCTGTGGAAGTGGTTTGGAACTGGATGGTATTTAAAGTGCCTTTCAACCCAAATCATTCTATGATTCAATGAGTGAGCTCAAAAGAGCTGACTTTAAAGAGCTGAATTTAACAGGTTGAATTTAAAGAGCAGCTACACAGTTTTACTATAAGGCAAGTGCTCTGCATTCACTGACTTTTTTCTACTGTAAGTGTCTGTCAATAGCATGTTATAGAGCAGTTCCTGTCAAAAAACCAAACACCCTTTTTCTATTCCTTCACTGTGAAACTGAAATTCTAACAGTGGATGAGAAAGTAACTGTTCTTCAAAAGATTATTGTGCCAAAAATTATGTAAGTGTGACAACTACAAAACTCTCATACAGGTACACTAGCAAAATGTGGAAGCATAATGTTGTAATCCATTTAAAAAACTTCCAAAGGAAGAGCTTCTGTGAGTTTTGAACCCATTTGTTAAACATATAAAACCAGAACAATATTTGCAAGTTTGCAACTTTTGACATCAGAGAATCTGGATATTTACAGCTGAATTTCAACAAAGAACTTTGCAGATGTGATAGTGGGAAAGCCATTCAGAGCAAGTATCAAAAGAAACTGAACGCTCTCACTAAAAAAGTTGCTAATATTTTTAATGAAAACAGAAAAAAAAATTGTACTAATACTAAAATAAATAAAAATATTTAAATAAAGTAAGTTTAAAATATTTTTATTTTATCTTGAATTATTTCATTCTTTATTTTGATGTGTTTTATAATAATCCATATCTGTACATAACATGCCCATAACACATACAGTGGTATATGTATGAAATACATAAATAAATATACATATATCTGAGGTGCATGCTCACAAAGTTTGACTCCTACAGGTTTGATCACTGCCCTAGGCAGTCAGAGATTACCTTAAGCATTGGGAAAGTCAGACTACCCAAAGAAACAACCTTGAAAATGTCTCAAAATTTCTCATTTGATCACTGCCCACAGCATCTTACTGTACTACTGACAGATATTTGTGTCACTGCATGTATAAGAGCCCTTGTGTGTTTCCTTCTGTGTTCTGGGCTACAGATGAAATGTAAGTCCCAAAGTTTTTCAATGAACCCAAGCCTCTCCACTCACCTGTTTGTTTTTGGATGTGGAAAATGTTTGAATTCAGTTCTTTTAGCAATTTAAAATTTCTGTAATAGCAGAATTTTAAAGGCATGCATGATCTATAAGGGAGCAAAACTGACTTCATTAATAGTTGTGCCATCGTTCCTGTATGTAATACATTGCCAGATCTTAATTTCCTTGGGCAATTCCTGCATTATTTCAGGAGGTTTGTCAAAAATGGGCAAGTGAGGTACACTGGTAAAATGATTTTCCTTTCCTCTGTCTTATCTTCCCACAGAATTTTTTGTGGGACACTCACTCCAAGCAAGCATGCAATGATAAATATAACAGTTAAAAATATACATACACAAAAAGAAAAGTATGAAAATGTTACTTGCATCAGCAATTTGAATATACCTGATAAAGCAAAGAGCTGCCCCTAGATAAGAAGATGCCATGGCAAGTATTGTCATGAACTCAGAAGCCATAACAGTGCAAGACAAGACAGGGAGAGATTAAGGCATCAGGCATAAAAAACAAATCTAGACATGTAAAGCAGGACATCAGACACTGGAGTGCAAACACACATTTGTAAGCACCACAATTCACCTGCTCCATAACCATTCCAGTGCAAATCACTTCACCATTGCAATGCAAACATTTTGGCCAAACTGAAAACTATGTAATTGAATCTTGACCCAATTTGCATGCTTAGACAAATCAGCTGAGACATCAACCCCAAAAACAACAGGCAAAATAGCAGAAATATTAAATTACATTAGGACACTTCTGCCCCCGAGATAAATACGTGAGCATTGCCCACAACAGCTCCTTGGGATTGGAAGTGCCTGACAGATCCAAGGCGTCCAGGGGCCGAGGTGAAGCTGAGGAACAACTCTGAGCTCTTGGGTTACAATGATGTCATCTTTCACTCTCCTTTGTCTATCAATTGCTATCCTTGAATCCACGGCAGGAATTCTAGGAAATGGAATTATCTTGGCTGCCAGTTCTTTTAACCACATTAGGAGCAAACCATGGTCCCCGTATGATATGATCATGATCTCACTCAGTTCATCTAAAATTACATTACAAAGCTGGATTATACTGGATTTATTCTTAACTATATTCTGTGAACCCTCCTATTTGGAAGAAAATGTATTTGGAGTTATCAAGACAGTCTATTTGCTTCTGAACTACTCCAACCTCTGGTTTGGAGCCTGGCTTAGTGTCTTCTACTGTCTCAAGGTTGCCAGTTTTACACAGCCTTTCTTCATCTGGATGAAGCAAAGAATTGCCAGGCTGGTGCCCTGGATGCTGCTCACGTCATGGCTCTGCTCTGTCACAGCCACAATTCCCTTCGCCTGGCATGTCTACAGGGTGCACAACAACTTCACTGCTCCTCCATCCACGATAAACCTTTCAACAATGAGAGCCAGAAGGAAAGACAGTTTGGGTGTATTCGTTCTTCTCTGTAATGCTGGTATAAGTGTGCCTGTAATACTGTCTGTTGTTTCAAGTATCCTGCTGATTTGGTCACTGTGGATACACACCAGACGGATGCAAAATAGTGCAAGTGGCTTCAGGGATCCCATCTTAGAGGCCCATATAAGTGCCATCAAGTCAGTCTGTTCCTTACTTATCTTTTACCTTACATATTTTATAGCTTTCAATTTTCTTTTATACAATTTTTTTTTAAGTCTTAGCATCTCAAAATCCATATGTATAGCTGTAATGGCTGCCTGTCCTACAGGACACACAATGGTTTTAATTTGGAGTAATCCAAAATTTCGAGAGCTCTCAGCCAGGATTTGGCACCGCACAAACTGTCATGTCAGAACTGCATCCATGTAAAAGATCATGATTCAGCCTGGAATTTCTAGCTTAGTTCCAAATGAATTTGAAATCATAAGAGATATAAAGTAATAGAAGGTGAAGTGGGTAGATTAGATCACTAATCTGGAATTATGAAAGAGGTAGAAATTGTCTCCTTTTTACTCTTCTTTCCTTGAAAATCACAGTTTTCTAAGACAGCAGGAAAACAAGGCAAAGACTCAGACCAGAATGTAATCTCTCTTGAAATGCTTAAAGCTACTAATTCATGACACAAACAGATCAGACCTGCTTAATCACAAGCATGTTCATATTTAATTTGAGAATATGAGGCTTGAATGCTGTTTCTGGTTTCTATAATCTCCTAATGTTGATGCTAAGGAATTCCCAATATTATTTGAATATAATTTTTGACAACTTTTGAATTGTAGAAAACTATTTGTTGACTCCAAAGGTGTGACTCCAAAAGCCATTTGAACTTCCTTGCTCTTGAAGAAGTAGTGACCAGTGTCTGTGTTCCCATAGAAAAGATGCATTGGAGGAGTCACCAAAATCCTGTGATTATAGCTAATAGTAATAGTCTTACTATATTCTTGGTACATTAGGACTGGAGCTTCAGAATAATTCTGAGCTGTAGTGGGATTTTATTGAGTTTTAAAGTCACTGTCACAGAAACATTCATGACTTTAGCCTTGGGTTCACTAAGCCCATCCTGATTCAATGTGTCTGGTTTGGATGTTGTCAATCTGTTTGAAGCAATGTACCTGTATTTGATCTGAGTCTGTGCCTGAAGAATTGTATTTTAAAATTAAAAAAAATACCAAGTCTATGGATAACTGGTGTTGGAGTCTTCCTTCCCCTCGTGACAGAAACTGTGCCACAGGTGACAGCACTGGCTTGCAGGAACATTTCTTATGCCATTGAACAGACATGCAGAAAATGCAGCACATTGCAATGACACCCTGGCAGGGCATTGCCAGCACCATGCATTGTCACCATGCTGCCTCCCAGCTCAGCACCACGACACACCCGTGTTGGGAGGGTTGGTCCATCCTCTGCCCTTCCCTGCTCTGCCCTCACCCACCCTCAGGAGCAAACCTCAGGGCTCTCTGACCACACACACAAGCAAAACCCATGGGCTGTGCCCAACCCACAGTCCCTGTGTGCTGTCCTGCTCCTGGCTGAGCTCTGAGGACACGCCTGCTCAGCAGGGACACCCTGAACAGCTGCTCTCACACTATTTGGTTTGTATTCCATTATTCCACATTCCTCATGCACTTGAGATTCAAAGGCATTCCCTGTGCTATTTTCCTGCCTCTTTAAGTACATCCTCCCTCCAAAGCTCTCTTTCCATGGAATTAAATCAAGTAATTACCAGTTCATTAGCATTTGTTTGGGCATGTAAGAGGGAAAGCTGACCACAATGTTGGAAGACACCTCATAGGGCAGTCTTCTGGAAGACCTCTCTGTCCATAACTGACCAGATAACCGAATATTGTCATATGAATAAAAATACCTTTAACATGCATTATATACACAGTCTACTAAATCCCTGTGTTCTACCGGAGGAATTATATGATAAGTTTGATAAGGGCTTGTCCTGGGAAAAAAATAGCAGCCCTGTATTAGTAGGAAAATGACAGTTACTGAGAGTAGGATCCTCTGAAGATATGGATCTTGTCCTAGGGTCAGCATTTTCCCTTTTCTCCCTTCTGTTTGAAACCCAGAGGTGGTTTGGTTCCCCCCACCTTAAACCTGCCAGTTTGCAATCTGAAGAATGATTGGAAGTCATGGAGTCTGACCCTTCCATTTAGTAATGCACTTCCCATACTTGGGTAGGTGTTTGTATATAAGGAAAAAGTTTCAGTTTACTCCTTGACTTATTAGAAAATTCCTCTGGAAGGTTCTGTGTATGTCCCTCTGTAATTGGCTGAGTGCCAAGACAGAAACACCTGTTGGACCTTTCAGCTGTGCATCTAACTCTGTAAGGTTTCCTACTGGAAGTTTTCAAATAGAACCATCCTTGAACATTGAGTAGAAAAAGGGACAGAACAAGAGAATCAATGGCATTCTCTGGGTGTTGTAACAGGTGTGAGATCTCCTCACACTGTGAACAGTTTATATATTTTGTTTCTGAATTATTTTCTTTCATTTATTAAACCCTTTTGATTTACAAGACACTCTAGACCATGCTCTGTCTCACTATTATTTATAGCCACAAATCTGAACAGGCTGGACCCTGCAGATCTTATGGTAAGCATCTCCATACCTCCAAAACCTCTGAACTATTTCTACACACACCAATGTCACATGTACTGCAATGGCAGCTTGATTCAAATCTGGATCAAATCAGGAAACAAACAAAATTCAAAACTCATTCTGCTCTAACATTTCTCAAAGAACATAATGCAAAGCATGTTGTTGTTTTGTACCTCTTTCCATTGAGCACCCAGTAAAAAGCTCACAAGATTTTCTAGGAAACTGCTCACATGTAGCATTGAATAATAAAGCCAACATTTGAAACAAAGCCCTTTTCATTTAAAAGCACTTTTCTGTATTACTGTAATTTAATGATGAAAAAATCGTTAGTAAGCAATTCAAAGGTAGACAGCAGTTCCCATTTGTTTTCTAAACACACTCTTTTCCAAGTAACCAACAAGTAATTTGATTAGTCCTTAGCTCATGGCAAGAAATGCAAATATCTACATTGTAAAATGACTACAGGATCCTTCTCTGATTTGCATTCCCATAAGCACAGCTGGAGTTTTCATAATGGAAATTCTGGAAGACATTTGATGGACTCTGCTTTCAATGCCCAGAAATTATGTTCAATCAGAATATGATTTAAGAATTGGGAGCACATGTACAATTGGCAACTGGGCACATTATATGATGGTCCTTTATTAGCTCTGCATGTTTATATTGAAATGAAAGGCAGGAATTGAACATTTAACTGTATAACATCTTACACCGAAATACACATCTAATACACATCTATTAAACAGACAGTTTCTTCACCAAAATTCCTTTCTTTTTCTTTTTTTTTTTTTTTTTTTTTTTTTTTTTTTTTTTTTTTTTTTTTTTTTTTTTTCCTCAGAGGGGCTTAGTTTGTTGAGATATGAAAATGCAAGTGTTTCTCATGCCTTCAGGTTGCAAGTGTCTTACACAAGCCAAATTTTGTTGTTTATTCAGGCCAATTCACTGAGCTCTTTTTGCAGCTTTTACTTATGCAGTGAAATCTCTTAGAACACTATCTTTCTTTTATGAAGGGATGTTAAAATTATGATATCTGCACTTAGCTTTTGAATTATTTTCATCTATCCTATGCAATGGAATGGAACACTGCACTAAACTCAGAGTTGAAAAATGGAAACTATTATCTACAAGTAGTTGCACACATATGTAAATATGTGTTGAATTAATCTAAAATGCAGGATGGGCAGAAAATTCAGTTCAGCTATGACAGCATATATGTGTTTGTGAAAGCCCAGGAGCAGTAAACATCAAAAAATTAGCAGTTGCTCAAAAACTGAGGGAAGTTT
Source organism: Aegithalos caudatus (assembly GCA_013389925.1). NCBI lineage: Eukaryota > Metazoa > Chordata > Aves > Passeriformes > Aegithalidae > Aegithalos > Aegithalos caudatus. The sequence continues at coordinate 231,753 of WEIU01003887.1, forward strand.
CTGCTTAAGGAAGTTGCCAGAAAATCACTGTTTGTTTTTACCACTGTCACAGAAAGGGTGTATTTACAAGCACATATTACACTCATGGATTCCCAGATCACTTATTTTACACAGAAAAAAAAGAGACCTGAATAGAAAAGCTCATTATTCAGTGTTATGAAAGTTGAGATTGCTTTCAAAATCACTAGCAAGAGTATCAGTAAAAGTCATATTTAATACTAAGTAACAGCATGACAAAGTTCATTGGCAAGGTTCACTCTACTACTTACTAGATGGTTAAGGCACACCAAGGGTAAAAAAGCAAGAAACAATTCAATTTGCTTAACTCTTCATTCAATGGGTGATAAGATCAAAGTACAGTTTATTCTGAAACCGAATAACATCTTTTCTTACAATAAAAGTCATATTGGCTCACATCTGAACTCTTCCTGAAGCCAGATTTTGTCAAATATTAATATTTCTTTAGAGTCTACTTGCTTCAAGTGATATTTTCGCTGAAATATTTCTGACTGACCCTTCTTCAAAAGCATTTGGGCCCACAAGACAGTAAATATATAACTAGCTTTTGGAAGCTTTTGACAAATACATTCATAAAGATAACATAAAGGTAAATACTACTCCAGATAAATTCATTTCAGATGTCTCTTTAAACCATTGTCAGTTTAAGATACAGAGATTAATCTGTCTCAAAGCTCAGGTTTATCTTAACCACAGGATACAGCTCATTTCTCTGAAACTCAAAATCCCTCCAGCACAGCCTGAGTAAGGAAGAAAGTGGTTTCCTTCCTAACTGCTTGTTTTCCTTCAGGCAGCCCCATCTTAGCACTTAGTGTATTACCTTCATCTCTTTATCTTAGCACTTAGTGTATTACCTTCATCTCTTAACTCCATCTATGTTTTGTTGAAAGATAACAGGAGTTCAAAGGCACATGTACTTACACAGCCCCAAAACAAGTATTGGAGCAGCCTATATTAACTTCAGGCCACCAGACATGCATTTGGTTGTGCTTATCTTTCTCGCTTTCACAGGCGTATGGGACTGATAGTCATAAGACCTGGAGGAAGCCTTCAGAAATGTGTACAGGCTTCTGTACAAAAGGGTTCATGGCAAGAGTGGTTTGTCTCTTAGTTATGTGGTGCTGAGTGATGTACTTTGAAATTCTGTGTTCTAATGTGCAGCAGTAAAGGCATAAATTTCCCATAGATACAAAAGAACTGTGTACAGAGGGATTGGAGGTAAAGATTACTGCTGCAAGCTGAAATAATGAGAAAGGACAGTGTCCTGTGGGACACATGATGGCTTTTGGATCAAGTCTGATGCTGCATTTCTGTCATAAAATCCCACATGGGATGAATTTGCATGAATGAGGCAGGGCCTGTGCGTGTGATACCACAAACCAGATCAAAGAAAGAATGCGTAGGTGCTGGGAGGCAAGTGAAACTCTCCTAAAAATACATAAGGTCAGGAGACTCTCAGTCCTGTGGATTCACAAGAACAGAAGAAAACTCAGAACAACAAGATTCTCAAGTCTCTCAAGGCCACAAGCACGTCATGACACCAGGTAACAGTCAGTGTGTGTGAGGCAATAACTGAGCATAATGTGTGAATTGTTATCTGCTATTGATAATAACAGCTTGATCCTACTGATAGTCTAGTAAGTGATCTAATAGATATTAATTGTGATCTTTTTCTCTCCTGACTTGAATAACAACCAGGAAAATTCACAAATTTACTAATGAAACCATCACATCCTTGCTTGACTCTCTAGGACTTCTACAGGCTCATTAATGGTTGCCTACCTGAGCCCCATCTGTAGTCACTGACCAATAAATATTCCACTAATCCTGCTCCTTGTCCCTTCACTGACCTGCCTACTTTGCATTGTGTTGATGATAGTATAGGGAAGTTGGATGTTGGATGTCCTCAGGGCAGAGTTGGTTGTCAAGTACCAGATTAAAATGCTCTATGGGTCACTATGGAGTAAGGCCTTTCTGTCTGCTCTACAGCAATCTTCTCTTGTATCTACAGCAAAAGGATGATTTATTCAGAGAGTCTGTTGTGGTAATTCCTGAACAATGGAGAAGGGATTTAAGGGGACCATTGGAGTCATCAAATCTACACTTGTGTTAGCTGAATGAAACATGCACAATAGTTCCTTTCAGTGATTATGACCTTGGTCATTACTGCAGAAGTTTTCTGTCACCATTTTTACTCAGAGCTAATTCCAGGGCCTTATTTTTCCTCATTGTTAGAAACCTCCTTGTGACATCCAGTCTTAACTGTCTTCATAATAACTTTTGCTTTTCTTTACGTTATATAGTCCTTGTTCCAGTTAGTGTTAACCTGTCTCAAAATACTTAGAAGCAAAGTTTGTTTTGCTAGGCTGACAACTTTTTGAAGTCTCTTCATTACCCTTTGACTGTAAAATGGACTTTGTGTTCATCTGATCATCCCTGAAGATATTCTTTGTGTTGTTCTAACTCTAGCACATCATTTTGGCAAGCAAAGTATTGCGTTCAGTTTTTAAGCAAAATATCTCAGAGTTGTTCTGCTGTTTCCTGCTTGATTTTCCCAGAATCATAGCACTGTTTTAGTTAGCAACGATGTTAATATCATCAAGTCCAACCATTAACCCAGCACTAAACCTAAGGGCCTGTGGCCTGAAGTGCCTCATCTACGTATCTTTGACATAAATCTGTAGATGGCAACTCAACCACTTCTCTGGAGAGTCTGTCCCAGTGCTTGACAACCCTGTCAGTGAATAATTTTTTCCCCAATATCTCATCTGAGCCTTCTCTAGCACACCGTGAAGTAATTTTCTTTCATGCTGTCTCTTCTAACATCCATGGGCACTGGCATGTACCTGGCTACATGGACACAGTTCCCATAAAAGAGGCTCTGGTCATCAAGGGCCTGTATGCTGAGAAACAGATCTTACTCTAACGCTTCCTGGAGAGGGTTGAAAATGTCAGTGAGAATTCAGTTGGTGGACATCAATCATCAAAGAATAGTGCTAAGTGAAACCACTGAACCTCAGTATAGGAACCGACATGATAACAGATTCCTTACCTGTCTCTCATTAGCACATCTGTAGTGGGATTTTCCCCACTCTGCCCAGATTTCCAATGGAGTAGCAGTGACCTTCTGGTTTTCAAAGGTCTGTGTCAGATAGCAGAAGCAGGATGCTCTGCAAGGGAAGGTCAGCCAGGAACTGAAGCTGAAAGCAAGCCAGGCATGAAGCAAGATCCTCACATGTGTTGCAGTCCCATAGTACCTGAACAAAAAAACCCTCCAGAATGGGTCAGCAACAGCAGCAAGGTTAAGCCAGGTGTCCAGGCAATCCAGACAAAACCAAGATCAAGCCATAAAGTCAAGTCAGCAGATCAGGGTCAGGTACCAGCAAAGTTTCCTGGCCAGACCCCAGCCGGGCTGCCCTGTAGCTCTAGCAGAGACCATAGGTAAGTGTTTGAGCACCTGAGCAAAGAACAGGCAGCCTCCAGCCAGACTCTCTGCTATTCCTGTCAGCTCTTTCTGCAGCAGTCTGACCCAAGGCTATCCTGCTGCACACTTATACAGAACCTGAACAAGCAAAGGCCAGTGAGAACGGGAAGAGCTTGCAAAGGTTGGTGTTCTAAGGACCCAACAGCAAGGATGTTACTGAACTTGGGATTCTGGATGAAGAGCAGATAGATGCCATCAGACAAAAGGAGGATGCTGTCAGTGTCATAAAGAGGAATGTGCGTTTAGACTGGTGTAAACAGCATTCTGCAGCTTGCTCCAGTTGACAGAATGAGTCAAGTAGCCACTGTTTAATTAACAGCAGCTTTTATTTCCCTGAAGTTGCCAGTATAGAGTGAATGAGAGAGAGGGTAGAAGTACCAGCAGTGGTCACCTGAAACAAAAAGAAACTCAGCAGAGGAAACAGGAAGGCCTGTAATTTGAATCCTGAGGAAGATATCTTTTTAAGAGCTTCTGCCCAAAAAGTTTTGACTGAATAAGGAAGCCTTAAGCCTTCCCCAAAGACAGAGAGGGTATAATTTTTTACTCACCGAACCACCTCTAGTGATACACAACATTTCTGTTGATTGGAGTACAATTTCTCCCAATGAGACAGATAAGCTACAAATTAAAGGAATTTTCTTTGCCTTTTTTTCTTCTGAAGTAATTCATAAATGACCAGTGTTCTGCTGTTCTGCTGCTGTTCTGTTCGTATTCCTCTATCAGGTGAAAAATATCCACTTTGCACACTGCTCTGCCTGTGCCACCAGTGTTAGTCCCGCAGTAAAACAATTCTGGTGATGACATCAGATACACAATCACCCTTCATATAAGGTCACAAGTACACTTTTTGAATTTTATTGGAGGTTTTGGCTCCTTCAGATTGGAGATTAATCTGCTGATAACGTCTAAAAAGGTGAACAAAATTTCTATTGGTTCCTGCAGGTAGCTCATGCTAGCACGTGAATCTATATATTTCCTCCTTTGAGGTAATTTGTGACATACAGGAATGCCCAGCCAGAGCTTTATCTAGGCAGTGCCTGGAGAGTGAAGTTTCATCCATCTGTAGTCAAGATGGCAACAAAAGGACATCTTTCTGCTCCAGTGCTGTGGTTGATTCTCCTCTCCATTCATGTCTCCCTGAGTAAGTACATACTTTATTTTGCATAAGGCAGGGAATTTTAAAAAAAACTTTGGAAATTTAATATTAATAGGCTGTTCTTCTACCAACCTCTAAAGCAAAGTAACAAAAAGGTGTTTAAGTATGTTTTGTCTTTGATTCAATCTCCTTGGTAATCCTGAGATCAGGAAGGGTAAACCTTTTGTAAAGTTTTTTTTATTTTACTCACATATCAGTAACTGGCCATTGTCATAAGAATTCAAGCCCAAATTTTGTAAACAGTTTAGCTATACTAAAAACCAGCTGTTTTTCTACTACTGTGTTATCTCTCCAGCTGAGCTCTTTGTAGGCAGAATTAATAATTCCAGGTCTTTGTTCAACAGCAGTTAAAATGACATATCTCTACCCTGTGTGCCCAGTGGAGTTTGGGTAACACAACGTCTCCTCAGCTGTTCCTGTATATCTGAAGCTTATCAGTGCTTGTCTCTCTGCTCCTCTGGAGCTATGTGTACATGTTTGATGCTGGTGATGATAGACAGATTTTGGAAACCTCATTTTTTTCTCTTTACACATGGAGGTGATATTACGGCATTATGGTGGTGGTCGCATCCCCATATGATGAGAGCAGGACTTCACGGTTGATGTTTTGGTTTAGGATGGCCCTAGTCTTGAGGGTTCTCACCAGTTGTGTGGATGCAGTCAGAGTTCACATGGCAGGGAACAGGAGGCACTCTTGACATACATTTTCATAATATGGAACATTTCTTTATTTTGACACCTTTTTGGTGATGTTTTAGTGTCAACTCAGCTGTACTGCAGAAATGAGAGTGAGTTTTCTGCCAGCTCCTTGTTAACACCAGGGACCAGTAACAGACTGGAAGATGCAGACAAGAGTAACTTTACTATGAGACCATCATCAGGACCTACTGCCCTCATCTCTGCTCTGGCAGCACTTGCACTCTCCATGCTGCTACAGGAGTTCTGATGTTCCCCAGGCACGGAGCACTGTGCAGAGCAGTGCAGGAGTCACAGCTCTCTGGGAGTGAGCTGGCAATCTGCCCCTGAGGCACCAGGCCTGGGCTGGAAACCTCCTCTTAGGGTCTGGGGACAGGAATGCATTTTGCATCCTTTGCCTATAAGAAGAATTGGGTTTTCAGGTGGAGCAAGCAAAAATCTCATGCCTTCTCAACTGAGCAGAACACCAAACCACTGAATTCAGTGAAGGTACTTGCAGGACATGCTGTGGAGTGTGAGAAAATAAAAAATTGTACCTGTACGTATCATTAAAAAATCAGAGAAGAGTGAATACAGCAAATGATAGCTTTTATTAGCAAATATTCAAATCTGTCAATTGGGTTATGCCTACCTCTTCACCCAGTCTTGCATGCTGTTACATGTTGAAAGCATCAGCTATACAATTATTGAAGAATTCAAATGCACAGAGGTCATACAGTTGCATGAAGAGCTGCTTGTTTTGCTCCTGGATATGGCTATAGAAATTGGTTATCTGGTGCCTTTAAAAATGTATTAGGAATTCTACTTCTCTTAGAATTAATTTCTCCTTTAAATGTATAAATGTCATAGCTAAGAAAAGTCTTTTTTGGACTATGTTCTTCAAATAGCCTGGGGGTTGTTCTCCAGAAAATCTTTCTATAAGACTTATTACAGAAAGATTATGCTCTCTCTGAGATAACATGTTGCAGGCACAAATTGGTTTTGTAGTTACCTGAGAACTGTGCTATGCATGTGACTTTCTTACTCAGGAAACTTGAGGAGAGAGGATATTTTGAAAAAAAAAAAAAAAAAGAAAAAAAAAAAAAGGTTTTGGAAGTTACCAGTTGTCAGTCAGTTAAATAGCCACCTTTTTTTGTTTGTTTGTTTCCAACTTTAAATGATAGGCAAGAAAATGTGAGGAAATCCAGCAGTATTAGCAGAGAGGTGAAGCCTTTGCCTGTGTATGAGAGGTGATCGTGTGTCAAAGCCACAACGTCTGTGTCTATGAAGCAGTTACAGACCACATGAACGTGGAAGCAAAATTGCCTTCCAGTTGACTACTGCTAGCAGTTTACTCTGCAATAAGACATGAAACAATGGTTAGTTTTGGAAATAGCTGCATTAGAACCAGCTCATGCGTTAAGACTGACATACTTGCAGTGAGTAGAGAGAAGAATTAGATTTGTTTCCAAATGTGAAGAAAAATTTCACAATGTCAGACAACAGCAAGTTGTGTGATATGTAGAAATACCTTTCTCTTTTGAGGAAGAGAGGGATGGTGATATTTTACATAAAGGATTGTTTGAAAAAAATCTTGCAGGAAAACCCAAGGCTCTTAGTGCAAATTATCTTTTGTCTATTATGAAATGCCATTATTGATAGGAGATGACCTTCCTGGGCTGTTTGCAAAATTTGCACAGCTGCACTGCTTTCTATCCACATCAGTGCTGGATCTGGATGGGTACTGCAGGTTTCTCTTGGTACCTGGTCACTGTGGCTGTGAGTGCAGATCAACAGGGCCCACAGCCAGGCATGGCTGTGCCAGAGTGGGACACAGAGGCACCTCCCACACAGCACAGGCAGTGAGAGAAGGTCCAGGTCTGTGCTTAAACGGTGGGAAGGCCAAGGCCATTAAGGATTCTTAGTGCACTCAGGACATTGACCGTTGGATCAAACCTGTCCTGTAAATTTTTGCTTTAATATTCCATTGTGTGTTACGTTTTGAAACAGTAAAAATTTGTGACCAAAGTTATTAGGCTTTGTATGTGACTGTCCTGTAAACCTCCTTTAGCTATATGGTCAATTTGAATAATCTCCCAGGCCCAAAAGAAGTTGCAAGCCCTCTTCAGGGGGGTTTGATCAGGTTTGCATTTCAGCATGTTATGTTCTGTAACATGCTGAAATGCAAACCTGATCAAACTGAAGAAAAAAGTCAGATGTCAGAAGGCCAACTTCTTCCTGTTTCCTTTGCAATTTCCTTCCAATTTAGCTTGTGGTTTGTCCTTAAGCTGAGTATACAACAGCCCTGCATGTGGTTTTCTACTGTTTGATTTTCCACCCATTTCATGGGTACCCTCTTTCATGCTTCAAACAGCAGTGACTTTGATCCAGCTGGTAGTGAGGCTAACTTTTAGTCCAAACAGTCTCACATATGTAATACTCACATACAAATACATACCCACACACCACAGGTGTACATGGCTGCCCACACACACAGAAACATGCCACATGTGACACATTTGACACAAACATAAACAGCACCAGTGGCCTTACAATGATCCACCTTAACTTCTGTAAGGCCTTTGACATGGTCCCATATAACAGTCTTGTCATTAAATTGGACATGTGGATGAATTTGATGGATGGACTATTCAATGGACAAGGAATTGGCTGGATGAATGCATCCAAAGAATTAGTCAATGGCTCAATGTCCAAATAGAGATCAGTAACAAGTGGTATCCCTCAGGGGATGGGATGTGTTCAAAATCCTTATAGCTGACATTGGTAGTGGGATTGAGTTCACTCTGGGCAAGTTTCCAGAGGACGCCAAGCTCTGTGGTGCTGCCATTGAAGGAAGGAATGCTATCCAGAGGAATGTTGACAGGCTTCAAAAATAAGCCTCACCCCATGAACTTCAACAAGGCCAAGTGCAAGGTGCTGTACACGGCTCAGGACAACTATCAGGATCAGCACAGACTGGAGGATGCATGGCTTGAGAGCAACGCCATGGAGAAGAACTTGTGGATACTGCTGGGGGAAAATTGGACATGAGCCAGCAATGTGTCCTTGCAGGCCAGAAAGCCAAATTTAAGCTGAGTCTTCAAGTAGATCCCCTGACCTTACCACATCTCCAGTAGCTGGCCTGGCTCCTCTGGTCCCTCTGGTAGCCAACTCCTCCAGTTACCTCGTTCCCAAAGACACACACACAAACTTGGCTTCCAAGCCAATTAACTCACAGGATAATGAAGCTTGATCTACTGTAGCAATCACACTCTCAGTCCCCTCACCCATTCCAGTTGCCAGTGTTTATTGTGGCAGGCTTTGTGAATCACAAAGCAGGGACATTACTCAGCATTTCCCAGCCCTGATAAGTCAATAAAAGAGAAAGTTTGCCTGTCATTAGAAATAATTTACATTTTAGCAGTGCAGTTAGCTCAAACTTGTAAATACAGATATAACTCCTTGCAAAAACATGCTCTTTAAGTTGAACTATTTAGAAAGTTGAACCAAATAAATCTGATGTAAGAGTAAATTAAGAGCAATGATGATCTCAATAACATCTGCAATAGATAATCATGATTAAGGTCTGTCCTTTCTATAACTTTGCTCTGTCTGAAGGTGCTGATGAATTGAGGCTGTCAAATGGAACTGGTCCCTGCTCTGGAAGAGTGGAAGTAAAACATGAGGAGCAGTGGGGAACCGTGTGTGATGGTGACTGGACCATAAAGGATGCTGAGGTTGTCTGTAAGCAACTACAATGTGGATTTGCTGTTAAGGCCCTAAATCGAGCTCCTTTTGGACAAGGAACTGGGCCAACGTGGTTGTACCGTGTTGATTGCCATGGTGATGAACCTGCTCTCTGGAACTGCACACATACAGGATGGGGTGCTTTTACCTGCCCTCATTACTTTGATATTGGAGTGATCTGCTCAGGTAAGAAATGATTCAACCTTGTATAGCAGGAATAAAAATACGAGCCTGGGATCAAACTTTGTCCTTGGATAAAGCCAAGTATTCCCTCTACTCATCCAAAGCAAGTTGCTCCAGCACTAAGTCTACTGCTGACTGTGCGTGCAAGCTGACTTTGCCTGGGCACAGCAATGACATAGAATGAGCATATTAAATGACACAGAGCAGGAAAAGAAAGAAACTATTTGTTTCTACCACTGCTCTCCCAGGCAACAGGAGAGCAGTACTGAACTTGTCTTTGATGGGGAATGGGGGCTAAAAAGGCAGGTGTAGGTAGACAAGCAAGAAAATGCAATGTTATGTCATTCATTATGTTATGTCATTCAACTGCCCTTTTTCTCCAGATCTTCAGGTAAGCTAAGACAGAACAGTCTGAAATTGCAAAAAAAAAGTCCAGTATCTGTTTGGCTGCTTCCTGTGCAAGATGTGCATGGTTTTACTCTTTGGAAAAAGAACTACTGCAAGAGGTTTTTCCTTCCCAGCTTCAGGACTTTGCATTTGTCATTTTTTAATTTTTTGTAAGGTTCCTGTCAGCCCATTAGTCTAGCCTGTATAAATGTCTCTGAATGGCAGCTCTGCCCTCATGGTTATCTCCCCACCCCCCCAAAATCATAAGTATGTACTCCATCACCACCTCCATGAAGAGAAGACACTGAGCAGAATAGGCCCCTGGAAAGACCCAACAAGTGATATTCCACTTGCTGGCAGTCTTCAGGTAGAGTGCAACTCATTAATGACTGAGCCTGACCATTCAATCAACTGCTTAACCATGTTGTCCTTCCAGCCAGACAGTAACATCCTAGTTCTTGGACATAAGAATATTGTACACAACAGTGTTAATGGCATTGTTAAATGTGAAGTAAATGACATCTGCTGCTGTCCCCTCATTCATAAATCCATTTTAATCAGAGAAAGCAATACAGTCCCACAGGCATGATATACACTCGATAAAACCATGCTGACTCTTCCCATTCATCTCCTTGTGCCCAAAAACAAATTCCTAGAAGTCTCTCTTCATATTTTTTTCAAGTACCAAAGTGAGGCTGCTTAGCCTGTAGATCTCCAGACTGTCTTCTTTGAAACTGGGTGCAACATTTCCTGTTTCCTCTTCCTGGGGTGCTTAACCTTCCTGTTCATTGAAATAATGAAGTCTCAAGGACACATACTAGTAAATAGCTATTTACCTCTATCTATTTGGGGATTGCTACTTCTCAGTCATTGGCAGATATTCAAATCTTCCTTCCTTCTTTCCCAAGGATTTAGTATTTTCACATACTGAGAAATAAGCAATCTCATAAACCATTTGCTTTTTTATCAGTGCTACACAGGTATTGCCCCAGTGACAATTCAAAAGTATCAGTGGTCCTCAGAGAAGTGAGATATGTCTTGGCCATTAAGGTACAGGAGTTAGGAAAACAGGACAGTACAACCAACCCTTGATGCTGGATTTTTTGGTTTGGGGTTTTTTTCCAGGTTTCTCTGATCTACGTCTGACTGGAGGGGACACTTCCTGCTCAGGACATCTGAAAGTAAAGCGAGAAGACACTTGGGCAACTGTCTGTTTCTCACACATTGATTTCAAAACTGCCTCTGTCATATGTAATGAGTTAGAGTGTGGCCAGGCTGTGGACACCCTGAGAGGAACTCACTTTGGAGACACACATGAACTGATCTGGCAAGAAGAGTTTCACTGTGTAGGGAATGAGACTTACCTTGCAGACTGTCCGAGGAGCTTACACCAAACTGACACGTGCTCTCATGATGCCACTGTTGTGTGTTCAGGTGAGACTTTGGACTGATGGACATAATGCACCCATGTCCTATATGCCTTCTTCCTGTTAACCCACAGTTCAGAGCATCTGTACACTTCTCTGGCCCTCAGGATCCTTGGATGCTTCTTATAAAAAAAAGGAAAAGTGACCAGAGCAGACAAGCAGGAATATCAAGATATTAATTTATTTTCTGTGGTTCCAGTGTTTATATTAATCCCTGGCACTTCAGTTATTTATAAAACTGGAAGAGGTACCATATCTCTAAAACTTTGAAAGAGGCACAAGTTACAAATAATTTTCATTGTGACTGAAAAGTAACATTACTCAAAAATTCCATACAGTCATGGCAGCTGGGGGCTCTGAATACAGCTGTGTATTGCCACACACTGAAAAAGTGAAGATTGGGAGTAACAAACACAACTTTTTTTCTGAGGCCACAATTCTAAAGGGGTAAACTAAACCTGAGGCAGAGCTGCTGGCAACAATCTGACACAAAACAAGCCTGGAAAAGGCCTGGAGTTCATGTCCATTTTCTGCCCAAAGGGCTTCAGTCTGTTTCAAGACTGCCTTGGACACTGACCAATGGCAGCCAAACACCTCAGTTAAGGCATCCAACATGCCTTGGCTCATGTCTCTATTTTGCAAGAGTCTTAGCACAGAGCTGAAATTCTGGGCTCATTAGGATACAATCCAAGGACAGGGTAAGGGTAGAAAGCAGCAGTGCGAGAAGAGAGAGGGACTGCATTGGGTTGGCAGCAGGACACAACTGTGCTATCCAAGCCTCCCTTAATTTATTGTCAATCTGCTGATGGTTGTGGCCTGTGGTTTTCAGAGCCTTGCTCTGGGGCATGAATGAAAGCTGAGAATTCCCCACTGCAGTTTCTGCTTACCAGGAAATATGACATGACCAGCTACTAGGAGAGAGAGGGATACCAGTTGCTCCTACTCTGAGTTCCTCACATGTGAGGCAGTGCTGAAACTGCCTCTGCAAGAGAGGATATTGTAAGATAGCAGCAGTATTGTGAGGGAAGGAGAGAGCAGAACAAAGATGAAACACTGAACTTAAAGAGTCAAAAGACTTTTAGTCATACAGTGCAGGCTAAACATGGACAATAGAGAGGTTTTTTTCAGAGCTGGCTTATCAGCATCTGCTTCTAAGATGTTTTCCAGCAACCTGACACATAAATAAGTGCTAGTTTCTTGCAGATAGAGAGAGTGCTCTTACAGTTTTCAGTAATTGCACAAAACCCCAAAAATAACTGCTAAGCTCCTTTATTCTTTCTGCAGGCTACGGTGGGTACAGGCTGGCAAATGGCAATACCACATGTTCAGGGAGAGTAGAGCTTCTTCACGGAGGCACATGGGGAACCCTGTGTGACTACCTGTGGGATTTACCAGCTGCCAATATCTTCTGCCAGCAGCTAGACTGTGGAGTTGCACTACTGATACCCAGTGGACAGTCCTTTGGGGAAGGAAATGGATCTGTCTGGAATGGCACATTCAGCTGCCAGAAGAATGGCTCACTCCTGAGAGCCTGTCCTGTGCGTGCTCTAGGTCATGATGAATGCCCTGCTGGAAAGGAGGCTCGTGTGGTATGTTCAGGTGAGCAGCGGAAAGGTCTAAGAAGAGAACTGAAAAACTCCTTCCTTGAGGAAAAATATGGCCTCAAAATTCAGAGGGTATATGTGGTCAGGCTCTGTCTTTTGACTGCAGCAAGAGGAGTCAAGGCTGCACTTCTAGTGTACCACAAGGCTGCACTTCTAGTGTACCACAAGGCTGCTCTCTCTGAAATGCTCCTAGTGTCAGGTAAAAGCAAGAGCAGGGCTGCTGCACAAGCCAAGCACAGAGGCTGAGCACAGCACAGGCAGAGTCCTTGCCACCAGAACACAATCCATCTGCACAGAGGACAGAGGAAAGTACTGGTAATAAGGTCTATGAGCAGCCCCAGAAAATTTGAAGAAAACAAAGAGATGTAAGGTCTGGCTGGAGAGAGCAGCCAGGCACAGCATGAGATGAGATGAGATTGAGATTGAGATGAGATGAGATGAGATGAGATGAGATGAGATGAGATGAGATGAGATGAGATGAGATGAGATGAGATGGAGAGGGTGACACCTCTCTTGTACCTGGGGCAGGACTGAATTCCTGGTCCAGGTTTAAGTGAGGACTTGGACCAGCAGTTGATGGATGCAGAGCTGTAGGCTTCCAGTGATATTGGTCTGAAAAATTAAGGTCTATTGGTTGACCCAAAGCCACAAAACCTAGTACCTTGATTTTAAAAATTGCAAATGGGATCTGATCCTGAGTTCTAGTCACTCTTCTCAGTAAAATAGGCTGGACTGAAGTCTAGTTATGAGTATGGAAGTTTCTGGTTATGAGTATGGCCCATTTAAGTAATTTTTACTACTGAATGATAAGAAAAACTCATTCCCATTTCCCAGTCATTTTCAGGTCCTTCCCATGAGCAGTTGCAAATGTAACACTCCAATATTCCCTTTCTCTTACATGCAGGGTGTCCAGGGGGCAGGTTGGTGAATGGCACCACATGTTCTGGCGTAGTGGAGATCCGCCATGGAGACACATGGGGAAGACTCTGCCACTCCCACTGGAATGTGAAGGCTGCCAGTGTTCTCTGCCATCAGCTGAACTGTGGCTATGCAAAATCAATCCAGATGGAAGGCGGTTTTGTGGATGGAAATGGGCCTATATGGAGAGATGCTTTTCACTGTGAAGGGACAGAGGCCTGCTTATGGGATTGTGCTCAAGTGACTTTGGGCAATCCAACCTGTTCAGCCAAAGAAGTAGCCACTGTAACTTGCTCAGGTAAGTCAGGAGTGGCCTTTTATGGGTAGTGCTACTTCAGACCAAAGCAGTGCTGGTGATCTCACTGGTAGGATCTAGTCTTTGAGGTGGGGAAGCATTTCTCGCATCCCACTGCAGGTCATTGTGTGCACAAAAGCAAACAAAGCCTCAACAGGGGCAGTCTCCTTAATCAGTGGTGAGAATTAATATTCTACCAGCACAGAAATTTGTCTTCCGTAGTCTTCCTGCGAGTTATTTCTACTGCAGTGAGATAAGTAGATGTTACTCAATATATTTCCAACTCTCTTGAGCCCAGGTCGTGCTGAATCCCTCAGACTCTCAGGGGGTGAGAGCCGCTGTGACGGGCGAGTTGAGGTTTCTCTCCATGGTGCGTGGAGCAGAGTCCTGGATGATGACTGGGACATTAAGGATGCCCAAGTAGTGTGCAGACAGCTCCAGTGTGGAGCTGCTGAGAAAGCCTATTACCTTCCCAAATCTGAGCGAGGCACGGGCCTTGTTGGCCTGAGGAGTATCCAGTGTACTGGGAATGAGGGCCAGCTGATGCTCTGCAACACCTCCCATTATCAGACAGTGCCAGCAGGGATTTCTGAAGATGTTGGTGTGATTTGTTCAGGTGAGTGGCTGTGTGAAAGGTACAGAATGCTTCCTAGGGTTTTTCCAGCCCACATTGCGCTGTGGTGTCACAGATCTTAAGTCGGCATGAGTCTGAGCTTGATGATAGTTAAGGAAGCAAGTGTAATTTACATAATGCTTTCTCCATCTGAATTTCTTACAGAATTATCTTCCAGAGTCAAAAAGAAGCATGAGAACACAGAATCTATAAGAACACTAGTTTGGCTATGATTGCCAAGCATTCTTACTGCAACTTGAGAACTAAATAGCTTTTATTTTGTGACATTTCCATATTTATAGATACTTGCAGCTATTCTACAGAATATTACAGCTGTTTCTACTCTTCTCTGATTTTGTAACCTATCTGTAACAGGAACAGTGTCTGTCTCTAACTAAATGAGTATAGACAGAAAACAGGTTGTCTGGCTTTCTAAGATAAGGTGACCTCTGCATATACTTGGTATGATTAGACACTTCTTTTGCAGTTTTAGCCTCACAGGACTTCTGCCCAAACAACCACAGCAGAAGAATTGGGATATAACAAGAACAAGATGTCTTAAAAGTCTTTAAAAATATTGCCATTATGCTGACCTGTGCATTATAGTTGTGTTGCATGTTGACAGCTAGATTTTCTTCCTACAGGCAGCAGACAGATGAGGCTGGTGAATGGAACAAACCGCTGTGCTGGGAGAGTAGAGCTCTATCATCATGGCATCTGGGGCACCATCTGTGATGATAACTGGGGTCTATCAGATGCCAATGTTGTTTGCAAACAGCTTGGATGTGGGCATGCCATCGAGGCATTTGTCTCTGCTCATTATGGAGAAGGGTCAGGGCAGATCTGGCTGGATGATGTGAATTGCACTGGGGCTGAATCTGATCTCTGGGCATGTCCCTCTAGGCCGTGGGGCCAGCACAACTGCCAACACAAAGAGGATGCTGGAGTCCTGTGTTCAGGTGTGTTTGGAAAACCCTTTTCTGAGCCTGTGGGTTCAAACAGAGTTGTATAAAAGGGAAGAACAGTGGGGACTCGCTTGGCAGCCTTTTCATGTCTTGATGACAAGCACAGTTGGTCAGCAGATCTTCTTGGTCCTACCAAGATGAAAAGGATCTACAGAAGCCCATATTATGCACCAACACACACACACACTAAAGTCTGTGGTGTGGTAGGATATTTTGGAGATAAATTTGAGGATTTTGTAAAGACTTCCACAGCACAGGGTTGTGTGCTTGTTATAGTCAGTTACAGTTGGCTCTGAAACCAGTGGGAACAGCCCACTGTGCACCACAGCATCAGACAATCCAAGTAGCTTATGGTGGCTCTGCTCATGCATATTTAAGACAGAATGGCATCAGCAAGAGAGAGGTGAAATGAAAAAGAAGTGGAAAAAATCACTGCTGACCCCTGAAGGGATTGCAGCTTGTTAGGGCTCATGTTGGAGCCAGTACAAACCCTGAAAGGACTCCAGCCTCTGGAGCACCCATGCTCCACAATATGGGTAGAACCAACACAGGTAGTTAGCACTGTAAAAAAAGTGTTACTACACAGGCAGGAAAGCAACATATCACAAGAAGTCTGCAGCACTAATTCCATTTTTCTGTCTTCAATTCCAGATTTCCTGGCTCTGAGGCTGGTGAACGGCCATGACTGTGCCGGACGTGTGGAAGTTTTCTACAACGGGACGTGGGGGAGCCTTTGTTCCAATAGCATGTCCCAGCTCACCGCAGCAACCATGTGCAAACACCTGGGCTGCGGAGAGGGAGGAGGAATAGAGGTGGACTTCAAATACGGCAGAGGGTCTGGGCCCACGTGGCTGGACCACATTGAGTGCACTGAGCATCACAGCTCGCTCTGGCAATGCCAGTCAGACCCCTGGGATCCTCAGTCGTGCAGTAATCGAGCCGAAGAGACCCACATCACTTGTATTGGTAATCAGAAATGCATTTGTACATGGCCAGACATGGACATTAACCTGTGCATGCACATATGGACATTACAGTAATTACTTTGTGTTCCCTTTTTATCTGGTGTATATTATTTCTAGTTTCATGAAAGTGGCAGCAACATTTATCTTAATCTATATCATTGACTTAAATGAGTGAATTAAAATTATAAGATTATAACAGAGTGCTGTGGCCCAGTGAAATCCTAAGGAATTCCCTAATAGGATGGTGCCATTGCATATTTTGTAATGCAAAAATCTATGATACACAGCCAGTCTGTGAGATTTGAGTTAGGATGAGACTTCTCAAAAGGTTTAGAGCCAAGTCTATGTTTTTATGTGTAAGGAGGCATATCAGTATATACACATAGCCACAGACAAGTGTACAAATCACTTTGGTTCTAAAGGTCCATTTCCAATGCCTGCTCTTATGACAGTATTTCACACCTATGGGTAAGAATATCTCTATTTTTATAAATATATTTACTATAATAAAAATGAATTCTACATGGCATTCAGATATCCTGAAAGGGATTGCAGCTGCCTCATGAGAAGAAGGAAGGCATAACCATCAGCAAGATTATTGCTAACAGCAACAGCCAAACAGCCATCCACCAAGAGCTAAACAGGCCATACACATATTTCAGGAAATAATTAACCTGATGGTTAATTTTCAGGCATTTTATACTCCCTCAATTCTTTTCAGAGAATAATTAAAATATTTACTTCATTATTTAAATTCTGCAGGAAGAAAGGAGGCAACATCTCCAGCTGCATTTGCTGAATGTCCGAACTCTACAAGTTGTTCAGGTACCTCCACCTCTTTCTTTTTCCTTGTTGCTCCCTGTGGACCTTCCTGCTGTTTCAATAAAACAGAAGGTTTCTGTGTTTTGCAGACAGAGAGAAGTTACGAGTCATGGGAGGAGAGGGTGAATGCTCAGGCAGAGTGGAGATGTGGCACCAAGGTTCCTGGGGAACAATCTGTGATGATGCCTGGGATGTAGCAGATGCCAATGTTGTATGCAGGCAGCTGGGCTGTGGATCTGCTGTGTCTGCTCTGAGTGAAGCTGCCTTTGGGGAAGGGACTGGTCCCATCTGGTTGGAGAAGGTGCACTGTAAAGGAACAGAGCTTTCTCTTTGGGACTGTCCTGCCAAGCCTTTGTTTGGCAGAAACTGTGATCATAAGGAAGATGCTGCTGTGAATTGCTCAGGTTAGTGTCCGGTCCTTCATTACACAGGTCTGAGAAGGAGGTGGGTAGGGGAGCATTATGCCAGCTGTATTTCCCAGTGACTAGCCCTTTCATAATTTTGACGCAAAAACATCATAAATTATGTGAAGATATTCTCCCTATTTTTCACACGTGCCTCTGCCTTAATCTGGGCTCACATTCCTTTTGCAGGTGTGACAGAAACAACAGCATCGCCCACGAGAGCAGGTAGATTCTTTCTCTTTTCTTTCTCCCATCAAATGACAATTTAATGTCCCTGATACTTATCAGATAAAACAGCAGTTTATTTCAGCTCATCAGAAAGCACTTCCCATAGCCTTTCATAAAAACACCGAGTGGCACCACCCCCAGCTGCTGAATTTTATCTGCTTGAACAGGACCTATAACAGAGCAGCAGGTGCCCTGCCTCACCCTGCTAGCATGGGCACAGCAAGGGGCTGTAGACGAGGAGCTCTTTGCCACACGTGATTCTCTACCTGTTTCCTCTTTGTTTCCATTCAGATCGTCCCCGCCGCCCCGCCTCAGATAGTACGAGACTCTCAGTGCCTGTCATCCTCTGCATTATCCTGGGGACTCTCCTCTGCCTGGTCCTTGCCATTCTCGCTGGGCAGATCCGACGTGCCAGGGCACAGCAGAGAGGTGGGTTTTTCAGGACTGATATGGAATGCCTCCTTTACATGGCCCCAGATGTTTAGCTGGCTGGAGAGGCAGTGGGGATGGGTGACTGAGATGAACTGCATCTGTTGCCATACTGAGATTTTTCACTGACTTTCTAGCAGTGAAAGAGCCCAGAGGTGCTTATCCTCAGTCAGCACCTCTTGGTGCCTTTCTAGGTGTCAACCAGGCCATGTAGACCCCTGTAAGGCACCTCTCCTTTTTATGACTCCAGCTTGAGTATAAGCAGAGACTGTGAAAGTGATCATTACCTTTTACTTTCAGGCTCCAAACGATCCTACAACCCCTTCTCCGAGGCTGTCTATGAAGAGATTGATTATAACCTGATGAGGGAAAAACAGGGTGTGACTCTCCTCTCAGGTCTGTGTGTGTGTCTTTCTTTTCTCAAGGAAAAGCTCCTCCTTTCTGATCCCACTCTGATACTTTGCAGCTCCCAAATCTACTGGGAAATTTAAAATTCCTGGATTTGAGGAGTTTCCTACCCAGTGGACTCTGTCAATTCCTCTCCTAGGGACAATTTGTTTTGTGCAGTCCTCACTGCAGCCACAGACCATAGATCAGTATAGGTCAAACAAACAAACAAAAGCCTTTTGCTGCAATTATTTAAAGCAGGGACAAATAGAGGAATAATTTGCATTTCCCTCACAGCAGCTGGCTCCCTGGATTGCCTTTCTCCCTTCTTGGCTTGCCTCCCCCATGATCCACAAGAGGTGTTATGAGACCCTTGAGGGATTCTTGGTTATTCCAGTGTAAGCTTTGTAGAAGTAGTACTGACTGCCAAAGAATATGCTGGACTTGGATGCTATTACTGTAGCCTGCTCTTTTTCTCATGATGCAGTCTTAGCACTTAAGGAGAGTTTAATCTGGTGTCATGCTCTTACTCATTTGCCTAGATTCCTATTCAGAGAGCTCAAAACCGAAGGAACAGTTTTATAGAGCAGACAGTGATGAAGAAAATGGTCCTAGAGCAGCTCACGGTAATGTGAGAAAGGGTTCGTACAAAGAAAGAGATCCCAAATCAGAGATTTTATTAATCCTTTATTATTTAAACTTTTAATAACCAAAGCATTATTAGTGATTTAATATCCAAAGCATTATGAGTGATTAAGATTTTCATTTCATGTCCTAGTGATGTTTCCTTATGATCCAAAATCCTCTGTGTAACTCTTGTGGTGGAAGAATGTCATACAATCTCATATACAAGTGGTAGCTTTGTATATGAGAAATCCAAAATAAATGTTTGCTGGTAGGTCTGCACACACTTCACAGGATTCAGTCACAGATTCTCCCAGACATTACAACGCTAAGAGCTTGTAAACTGTTGCTTTATTTCTGAGACAAATGGGGAAAATTAAAACAGAGGAAAGACATATTTCAAATAAGAACACTGGTGTACAGTTTGAGCTGATCAAGAGATCTTAATCCAAGTGATCTGAAGAAAATACAGATTCCTAGCTGTGGGGTTTGCCTGGGGGGTACATTTGGTTTGTTGGTTGTTTTTGTTAAAAAAATTGAAACAGGTGAGGGAAAGCAAGTGTTTGGAGAAGAACTGCATTTTCCTTGAGCTGATCAAAAAGCTCTGGTGCCTGGTGTCCAAGAGGTCAATTGCCAAAGGCACAAGCAGTTTTGGACCTCAATTGCCCACGTCCCAGACTCTACACCATGTCTTTATTTTCTACTGCTTTTCTTATATTAAGGACTTTCTTCAGTTTAAAAAAAAAAAAAAAAAAAAAAAAAAAAAAAAAAAAAAAAAAAAAAAAACCCTAGAAGTTTTTCCTTACATGCTTTGAAGTAGTTATAGAGAAGACAATTATTCTAAATAATTTTCTCTTATTCAGATTGAATATTGATTTCTACGTAAAAAGCTAAACAGGAGTGTTTTGATTTACTTTTATGTTTACACATGTATTGGTAAGCATATGTATATACAATAAAAGTGTGCACACTGACATTCACTGAGGGATGAATTTCAGTTAAGTACAGACATGTAAGTATTACAGCCCTGTGTTGCTGGATCATCAGCCACTGCTTTCCCTAGTGGAAGTTAATTGAGGTATTCTTCCAGAGACCTCTCCACTGCCTGAAAATGCCCTGGAAGATGATTATGATGATGCGACAGAAGCTCCTGGACCTAGAGATGCTTCTCTTTCTGGGCAGAATGAACAGGAAATCATTGGGATCTCTGGAGAAAGTGACAGAAACAAAGATTCATGGACAGGTGAGGCTAGAAGAGCAGTGCTCTTTGGTTCTTACAGCCAGCTAATCTATACCTGTGCTCTGCTTTCCTTACAACCATGAAATTCCTACCTGTGGCCAACCCAAACTAAGTTTCCACTGCCACAAATTAAAATTGTTACTTCTCATTAGAATGACCACAGGGACAGAGGATTGCAGTCATCTTTATAACAGCCTTTTAAGTACTTGAAGACTCGTAACTGTTTGTTCACATACCTGTCTCCAGTTCTGTTTTGTATTTTGTTTCTCTAGACAGCCACAACCTAAATTAGTCAGATTTCTACTTGGGCCTTGTAGACTACACTCTGCTCATTATGTGTCTCCACTCAGTCAGTGTCAGTATCTTTCAAAAATTGTTTTGAATCCAAAACTTTATGCTATTTCTTTACAGCATGGTACTTTACAGCATGGTACAGTACTAGTGTCAGGTAGAGCAAGAGGACCAGCTCTTATTTCTTACAGCATATCCTTCTGTTTATGGATGCTAGTGTGATACTTCCCTTTTTTCCAACAACATGGCAGGCTTCAGAGGGCTCAGTGTCTGATGCAGCTTCAAACTGTGCTTTGTAAAATACTACATATCATTAGAAATGGATTTTTCAAATGATGCAATTGACTGTTTCTCCCTTCATCTGTACTCTCTTAACTGTCCCTATTAGATCTCATTCTAGGTCCATGGAGGATGGATTCAGCTAGATTTTTAACCCGGCACTAAATTTTGTCAGGCCCATACAAATCAGTAAGAATTAACAATAAATATTTAAGACAGACTTTTCTTTATCAGTGTATTTAATATAACTGTGGAACACTTGATCTGAACTCTCCTTTTTGGAGTAGTGATAAATATCGGAGTGGCCTATTGGAGACATGGAAAAAATAATCAAAATATAGGACTCAAAGTAACTAGAGAGACTATTTTTTTAACAGCCCATTAATATATTCCTTTTAACACTGTGTATAAAGCTTGATCCTTGGACATGTATACACGCAGCAGAAGGTAGAGTGACATAAGCATTTCTCAGGTCTTTCACAGCCACTCCTATTTAAGGTTCTAATTTCTGGAGGAGACAACTGGCAGCTGCACAACCACACAGTGGTAATATGTACAGGATGTGCATTCCTCTATCTCAGTGTTCTTCCCTTCATGTTTTCAGACTGGACTCCCAGGAACAGAACCTCTGAGGCTGAGAGACCCTCATCCCCTGCTCTTGAAGATACAGGCTATGATGACATTGAAGAGCTGGGACACTGATAGAGACTGCTGAGCTGTACTGACTTCTTCTAGAAATACACCACTGTTCATAAAATGCTAATCCTGTACTAGCAGAACCAGAATAACCAGCATTTAAAATTAGTTTGCATAAGTTTGGGTTATTTCCAGAGAAGAGATTACATACGTAAAAGATAAACAACTACAGCTATTAAGAAACTCTTTCAAAGTTCTCCTATAATTTCTTGTTGCTAAGACTTAGTGGATACTTTTTGCTTTTATTTTTAAATACATTATTTTTAATTATTTTTTTACTGAGTTAATTAAAAAAAATATAGTATTTTCTTATTAGAAACTGTCCAAAGATCTCAAATGTATGCTTTTCCTCCTAGATATATTGGGACAGGTTCTGGGAATTGGAGATTTTTGTTTGGAATGGAGACTGAACTTGCAGGAAAATCATCAAAATTCTGTTTCAGCCAAGTTTTTGAGATATGAATTCTTGCTGATTGCTTCTGCAGCAACATCAACAAGATCTGACAGGTGTGCTGCAGGCATGCTGTGAAGCACAGAAGGAGGGAAACATATCCATGGGATTTAACTGCATCATGCAATCTACTTTTCCTGGCTCACTAACAAGAAAACTGGGAAAGTAGAAAGTTTTTGCAAGGAATAGGAAAAGGCAGCAGAAACCCACAGGGGCACCCAATTCTATGCCAGAAAAAGGCGTAGCAAGCTATTTATCCCTGTCAGAACCATACCAGGCAATGACCAGTAAGAAGGAATCCCTGGGGACTCAGAGGTGGCAACAACTGATGTCACAGGCATGATCCAGTTGAGCTGAGTGCTCCCCAGGTGACTGGGGTATATAATCCTCAGTGTGACTGAGTAAGTCCAGTAAGTAGACTGATATTGGGAATGTGTTAAAATTTGTAGCCAAACTCTTACAGCATTCTGCTTCCACCTGAAAGGCACCTGCACAAGGAAATTTTTAGGATAACTGGAGTAATTGGATTAAAAGTATATTAACAACACAAGATTAATAAAATATATAAAATGGCTTAACTGTGGGACCTATCAGGAAAAGTTTCTCTTCTAAGGGGTGAAAACAGATGCATACAGGACGAAACCCAAGAGAATCAGGCTAGAGCCGAGCTCATTACAAATCTATCTTTCAAACTTTTGAAAAAAACAGGTACGAAAGGAATTTGTTTGTGAATGGGGTTACAGGCAGCAGTGCTTCTTCCAGCCTGTGTAGCCAGCTGTGTTGAAGTCACCTTTGTGTGTACATACTTATCTCTCTGGGACACACACTTTGCCTCACTACTGGCCGAACCAGCCCTTGGGAAAGCAGCAGTCACATCCATAGGCTCCAGTGGCCTGAAGAGAGGAATCCACAGACCGCAGAGGACGCCTGAGGCAGTGATTTATTGCAACTCTTTGAAGTCACACTCTGCAGTATTTTTGACCCCTTGAGAAAAGCATAAGGCAGGATTTCCCTTTGGAGAAGGCCTACCAATTCTCCTAAACAGAATTTTTATTCAGTCATTCATTCTTTTTTGCCATCAATATGCTTAGTAAAGACTTCACAGTTAAAGTTTCCCAGCTCTCTCCAAAATCTTTTCTTAATGATTGGCTCACTGCCCGGTACTCAGGTGTTAAAGAAGATTTCAGCGAGGGGTCACAAAATGTTGTTGGCACTTCAGGTTTTTCATTCTTGTGTTAAGCTACCCATAACTCAGCTGCTTTGCTAAAAAAAAATTACAGCCAAAAGAGGGATCCAGGAGCACGTTCCAGATCACATCCCGGACTAAAGGGCGCTGCTGCGGTGGGGAGGGAACCGTAGCAGAACTAGAGCGTTTTGGGATTCCATAAGACCTCCTGTGGGATAGGCAGGGAAGCTGGGGAAAGGGAAGTGTGAGGGTAGGGGGATAAAAGGGCCAGTGTCAGGTAGATCGCATGTAGATCGCTGATCCGGCAGGGAAGCCGCGCTCCCGGGAAACATGCTGGACTGCTCCGCTGAGTCAGCTCCCGGGTTCCCTGCTCGGGAGCCTGCACTCCCCCGGCCTCCCCATGGACAAGGGCACGGGCTCTGCCAGCCCAGCCCTGCTCTTCCTCCCGGGCCGGGATAAGCAGGAGAGGCAGCGAAGCGAACCGCAGGGCCAGGCCGAGTGAGCGGCAGCTGTGGGCAGGCGGGGGACGCTCCGAAGGCAGCGGCGGAAGCACCGCCCCTCAACCGCTCCCGCCC
>WEIU01003887.1:255853-327609 GCA_013389925.1 Aegithalos caudatus
TCGGAAGGGCCGCTCAAGGGCAGCCCGGCCGGGCGGCTGCAGGCAGCGCCCTTCGCGCCCGTAGTTACTTTTTCTCTCACCTCCGAGTGGTGCCTGGGCTTCTCCCTCGCGTGTTGAGATCCAGGGACACCAGGGAAGCGTGTCCGAGCCAAACGCCAGTGCAGGAGTTAGTGATGAACATCTTGCTTCGGGGGTAGTTATCATATCTAACAAGTGCGAGTGTCCTGATCATGACATGAGCCTGACCTTTCCCCTACTTACCCCTGCTTAGACTTGGATAGTCGTGACACGAATGGAGACCCATCAGTTTTTCTGAGATAGAGATCTCTGGCAGCATCCAGGAACGGCTTTAGGACTAGCTCTAATACAATAGGAAATGATTTATCTGTAGTATTTATTGCCTTAGCTGCACGCAGCGCTATAGACATCTCTGACTGCGAATCCCTCACAAGTCTTTCACGTTGCAGGTTCTCTGCCGGTACCGGCACATCTGGAACATTGACCTGCGCTTCCGTCCAGCGTTCCTCGGTGGCATAATGCAACAAACTGGTATGGAGCACAGGGAGATGAGCTCTCTAGGGAGATACCTTCTTCACTAGCAGAGCACTAGTGTGCAGGCCCTTGGTGTGTGCAGAGCCCACGCAGAGACAGCTCCAAACTATGTTTTGGCACCAGTGACAGATTAACTATAGGATTATGGAGCTCCAAAGCGATTGAGAAATTAGTCACAAGGAATTTCACACTGTTGCAACTACACAGACAGTCTGTGCCAAAGTTCATCAGTTCTAAAAGACAATTAAAACAAAAAAACCACCAAAACAAACAACAACAAAACCCTTGATATGGAGTGTTTTCCTAGAGTTAGCTTTTAAACCAGAATTAATTTATGGAACACTTGCACTTTGTAATATGCAGGAAGGATACAAGTATGTCCTGAAACAGTACTCATGGCCTTAATTAGATCACCAAGTCTTATAAATCATGAATTAACAAGTCTTTACATTGGTTTACCCATGCACTAGGAGTTGTTGTCTAGCTTAAAAGTCATCTGTCTGAATCAACAAACATCCCTGCTAGGACATTTGTACCTTGGTTTAAAACTAATTCAGCTATCTTAAAGGTTTAAGCTGTGCAAAACCAAAATAAACCATGTTTAAATCATAGCATTATCTTTGAAAAAGCCAAGTATGTTTCAGTAAGCCAATATGAAATAATACTATGAATAATTACTCTTCCTTAGGCATATGTATGTATGAGGCATAATTTGTCCAAGTGTTGTTTTGTTCAGTGTTGTTCAGTGTTGTATTCCAAGCTGGAAATCTCAACAGAACTTTTTCCTACAAGGTAACAAGCCACCAGCAATGTTACCAAAGCGAGGTGAATACATGCTGAAGGATATGAAAAGGATGGCAAAATACTACCAGGTGCCTGTACACATGTCCCCAGATGACTTCCAGCGTATCATGGGCACAAGTAAGAGTCTTAGCTGGTATTTCCCATCCCTAGCACCTCTGGTTCCAGTTCTCCCTACTAGTAAAGGTGAAGATGAATTCCCTGTGTGCAGCCTTTTCCTGAACCTGTGAGCAGTATGAAGTTTGCTCACTCTTAGCCATAAAAGAAATTTCCAGAGACATGGCTGTGATACAAGCACGGGAGATAACTGTGGATCAACATGAGCTTTGCTGTACAGACTGTGGGTTTCCCAGGACTGTTACAGGGTAGATCACACTGTTCTTAGGCAGCAGTCATGCAGACCACACCTGCTCCTGATGCTGTGCCTTGTCTGTTTCTCTTTCTCCCCACAAATCCAGGCAGTCTGACGGCCATGCGCTTTCTCACAGCCATGGACATGACAAACCCACAGTACCTGGAACCCTTATCTAGGGAGTTCTGGATGCGGTTTTGGTCACAGGTCAGTGTTTTATGCAGCCAACTTCCTGACCCTTTCTGTCACCCTTCCTGTCCCACATCATTCAAATGTAGAATTCCAGCAAGAGCGAGAAAATGTCTTTTAATGGAAAGTCGTAGCAGGGAACTTACAGTCACAGTAGTTCAGGAGCCACTATGAAAAGAACTACCTTTTAATCAGCTTAATTTGCCTTCTTTTAGGTATATATGGTGGGTCCAAAAGGCTGGACCAGTGGATGAGTGGTTCATATCAGAAAACACTTTAATACATTCCTAGATTAGGTGACATAAGACCTTTTCTGGGGTAATTCCGTCAGCAATTAGTATTGGGTTTGTTTTTGTTTTCTTAGAAAATTTGCTTTTAAATCTAGAGCCAAGCTTTTGTTTCTTAAATACTGATTTATTTATTTCATTCTTTTGCCAGCATGAAGATATCAGTCAGCCAGAGAACATATTGGCTGTAAGTGTCTCCCTTTTCTTGGTGCTTCTGAATTTCTGATAGAGATTCTTATTGATGACTTTGATCAGTAATAGACAGAAAGACATTTTTGTCAAATGAACACTTGAAATACTGAAAAATTTCAGACAGAAAAAAAAAAATGGATTTAAATTCCCTTGCATCTCAGTTGGGAATTTTTTTGTTTTTCTTTTTTTTCTTGACATATTTTACATAACACTCAGAACCAGAGTACACTTTTCTTTTAATTCATGTGGCAAGATACCCAGGCTGGACAGTGAGTCATCTGTTGATACTGTTTTATTAACAGTCAGGAAAGTATATATAGTTTCTCCAGAATGCTTTGAGGTATTGCTGCTATACGAAATGTTCAGGTGAAATGCAACACTTGGGGAAGGTGACTTTCCTTAGAGTGATGGAGTCAGGTTTTCTATTAAGCTCAGTGCTGTATTGCCCTTTTATATACCTGGAAATTATACTCTTGATGTATTTTCTTTTGCCATTTTAATTTTATTTATTACAATAAAAGCTGTAATGACATGTAACTTAGTATACCAGGAGATCCTCTTGAAGGTCTCTCCTTTCTTCATTATTTTATAAGTTCTTGGAATATGAAGAAAAGAGAGGAGTTGTGCATGATTAATCTCCCCTATCCAACATCCCTACTTGAAATCTGAAACTTGCAGTTGTGCTGTACCCTCCCAAGTCTAGTCCTTGCACATCAGCTTCATCTTTGTGTAGCTTTTTTACCAAAATTTCAGCAAAGGTTTGTGTTTTTCATTTTTAAGATGCAAGATTTGAAGGATACAATTAAAGTGTGGTACTTTTACCCTGGTAGGCAGCCAAGCACCACACAGGTGCTCACTTGCTTCCTCCCACTGCCCAGGACAGGGAAAGAGGAAAAGAAGAATAAAAGCCAGAAAACTTGTGGGTTGAGATAGAATTACTTAGTAAGCAAAAGACAAGTGGAAAAAGAGTGAAAGAAAACAAAGAACCACCTACACGTGGACTGATGCTCAGCCAGTTCCCAAGAAAAAGGTTAACCTGCCTAAACCCCCTCCTCACCAATTACTGCTGAGCATGGCATATGGCATGGTCTCTCTCTTGGGTTAGTTCAGGTCATCTCCCAGCCTCTGGTGAAGCCCCTATTTATTCACTGTAGGGGGAGAGTGGGAACCAGAGGCTGCCTCGACACTGCAAACACCATTCATCAATAAGTAAAATAATTAGGATGTTATCAGCGTTGTTGTGGTCACAGATCTGAAACACAAAACCATAGGAGCTGCTGTGAAGAAAAGCAGCTCCATTCCAGCTAGACCCAGCACATAAATACATACAGAACATTGTCACATAGTCTCTGAATCCATCATTATTTAAGTAAAGCAAGGACATGCAGAACTTCAGTGCCACAAACTTCCTACTCAGAATGATCTCTAATTTAGTCACAGTTTGGCAGTCAATGAGTGTCCCCCCTGTTCATCAAGGCAGAGAGAGAGGTGTCCCCTTGTCTGTTTCTGTCTTCATTCACTCCTGCAACAAGTACTAGACTTTCCTCTCTTCTGGAAATCTGTCATCCAGAGGTGGGTTAAAGGCCCCAACCAATCATCTGAGTCTTTATAGGTGAACTTATTCTACACATCAGTCAGAAAAATGGAACTTTTTTTACTTGATAATAATTACTTAGTATTTTTTTTTTACTTTATTTGGTCAGCAATAGCTTCATATAAATTGCTATAGCAGCAATCTATGTCTGAATTCCATCCCAGTCCACTTAAATCTTCTTTCTGCCCTGAAATGGTGAGAACCAGACACATCACTGTGTAAATATTGCAGTCTAAACACTGTGGCTACCAAGCATTTTCTTCTGGTACAGTGGTACACTTGTTTAACCTGCTCAAGTACAGTCAAAAAGAGCTCCTCATTTTCCTGATGTATAAGTAGGAGAAGGTACATGAAAATGTGGGTGCTAAACAAAAAAAGTAAATTGAAAGAAAGAGTTGTTAACACCTGCATGTGTAGGATTACTTGTCCAGGTGCAATATTGTTTGGGGTTTCTTGGGTTTTTTGTTTTTTTTTTTTTTGTTGTTGTTTGTTTGTTCAGTTTTGTTTTGTTTTGTTTTGGGGTTTTTTGTTTTTTGTTTTGGATTTTGGGAAATACTTTATTCAGAGTACTTGTAATTCATTGTTACCAGATAAACATTGGAGCTTTAAATTTGGCTACTTTGTCCCATTCCTGTGTGGCAGAGGCTCAGGGGTATGAAAAAGATACAGCAGCAACACTGGCAACTGTTTAACCTCTCTGATTTAGTGTCTTTGATGCAGTGTCACTCAGACTCATCCCATGAGTCACACAAACTGTTTCTGTCTTGGTAGGCTTGTACAGTGAGATTTTTTCATAACACCAGTTTAAGTTTTTTTGTAAGTTAACTGATGAGTCATTGTATCAAAGATTCTTTATTTATTTATTTATTTTCCTTCAGTTTAAGAACTCCTGGGGAAAAAAGTGCAGATCTGGGGCTTGGAAGATTTTAAATGTCTCTTCTAGTTTGTATCTGAGAGTTGTTAAATGATGAACAAGTTGGGAATACAAGACAGTTGTGCAAGAAGTGCTTCAAGAGTATTTTGAATTTTTTTTTTGTCAATAGACCTTAGGTGATAATACTGAAGATTAAATTAATTAGACCAGGGTGGGAATTAGAATATTTACTTTTAGAGTATTCTTAATTAAATGATCTTTTCACAGGTTGCCCGACAGGCTGGGCTCTCAGCAGAGCTCTCCCAGAAAACACTGGAAATGATTTCATCCCCTACAGTGAAGGACCGACTGAAAGAGGCAACAGCTGAGGCAGTGAAACATGGGGTGAGAGGCTTCCAATGGCACTGGGCTCCACACTCCGCATTCCTTCCCTCTTAAGGATACAGGGAAGCAAGGAACAATTAGGGTGGTGATTAGAAAGCACTGTATAGACTCCTTGTTCAGTGTGTGAAAGCCACCTCACTGTTGCTGGTAGTTTATCTCACTGTCAGGTGGAAAAACAAGGTTGACCCAGTGAGCTCATTCCAGCTGGACAGCGGGGACAGGACCAGTACTAAGAGATGCCATTTACTTCTGTTTGAAATAGAACTCTGGATCAATCAGGTTATTTTTCATGCTCCTTCAAAAGGGGCACACAGGCTCTGGAGAGTCACCTACTTTCAGATGGCTTTATTAGGCTTATCTTTAAGAATGAAGAAGGTAAAAAGAAGGGAAGGAAAAGAAGGAAATGTTATTGGGATTCATTCCTGAAGATTGATGATACGTCTGCAAGAAATTCTCCCATTATAACATTCTCTGTTTTATCTCCATGGTGTCAATAGGCATTTGGGATGCCTGCTGTTGTGGCACATTATGATGGAAAACCTCATCTGTTTTTTGGCTCTGACCGTTTAGAGCTGCTAGGCAGCATTATAGGTGAGTCTACCTCATTATATCACTTTGGTTTCATGCTTTCACCCTCTTGGAACAAAATATGTAATGCAGCCGAGTAAAACACTCTTTGGGGCTTTCAAATGTTAAATAATGTTGGTTATCCTTCTCCTGGAATGAAACTGCTGACTGAAATCTCAGTACACTTAAAATGACCAAAAGATCCTTTTCCAGATCAGAAGTAACTCGAGTTCTCCATCCTCTCCTGGCATGTTTCAAGGCTTTGTGCTCCATGTGCCAATCTCCAAAATACTACTGAAACCCTTTAGTTCTGGAAATATTCATATGTAACCTTTTGGTACTGGTCAGTAGGCCTTGCCTAAGATTATGACTATGGCTGGTACCACTTTTTTTTCTTTTTCTTTTCTTTTTTTTTTTTTTTTTTTTTTTTTTTTTTTTTTTTTTTTTTTTTTTTTTTTTTTGTCATTCTAACATTTTCATTTTATATCTGTTCCTTCTTAGTAAAAGCACATTATTGCAGCTCCCCAGTCCAGAACTTGTGTCTACCTACACAGCTGTTTAAAAGTTGTTCATATATTGACCATCCTTCTTTTAATTTTTCTAGTAACAGAATATACACTTTAAATTCTTTGAAAGTTTGAAGTAGGTTGTGATAAATAATAAAACTAAAGTCACCTGTTTTTCTGAGTTAAGAGGGCATTTGACTATTCATCTCAAGATGTGGCACTTGAGAGAGTGTCTCTAGAAAGAGTTAATGCACATAATCAGCTCATGCATTTGTGGAAAACATTCAGCAGAAAGTATTAATGCAATCTTCTGGATGAGTTTCTGATTCTATAATATATTCTTGATGAACGTGAGAGTGAGGAAGAAGAGTACCCAACACCCCCTACAGTAGTCACTAATACTGACTGGAATGTTGTGGCCTGGTTTCTAGTCTCAATACAAAGAGTTAATCAGATTTTCTTTTTGATTCTCTGACTCCGCAGCCTTGCACCCTTTTTTTGCCCTTTTTTAACCTCTGGCCACTGCAAAAATGAGTCCTAAAAAGAACTGATTTCTCCCTCGTGTGGAATATCCCCAACCTGCACAATCTCTCATCTGTAATGGAGGAAAATAATTCTTTTGCACAGTTTCAGTTGTGACTAGACAGTGAAAGATTTATGGAGCTGGCTGTAGCACACGAAACAAGATGTAAATCTGTATTCCATCACCAGTAGTTACCCTTCACAAGAGTAGGAACAGTAATAATCCTGCTGCAGAAAAATGACCAGCCAATCACTTGTATGGATTACATTTTAACTATTTTGTCCTTTGTCTTGCAGGTGAAAAATGGCTGGGACCAGTTCCAAGCCCCAAGCTGTGAAAAGTCCCAGAGAAATATATAGGAAGGAAAATATATATGTCAATCTTCAGTGAATGTATTCAATGAATATCTGAATGTATTAATTTTATGGAGAGATGGCTTTCTAACACTTTACTGCTTGGTCACATCTCTGATTTTTGAAGAATTTCACAGTTTGCCAGTATTATCAGCCTGGTGAGGTGTTTACCAATACAAATGTGCTTCCTTTCTTTCAATAGATCAAAGATTGACATTAAAGATTTAACTTCTTGCAGAGTGAACATTCTTCTTTCCTGGTTGGTTTTCTTTCCTTTACCCTAAAAACATGAGGATTACATAGTTACTGGAGTGTAATCTCTGGGTTTCTCAAGTCTTCCTGCTTGTCCTTTATAAACACACACACACACACAACCTAAGAGAAGCTGGCCACATTCTCTTTTTATTTTAAGTCCAGTGTACTACATAGACATAAGAAGCACAGGCTAAGATATTGATGCTTCCTTGTACTTGCATCATGGCAGCTGGAAAGGACACATTCAAGCCCTAAGAAGAGTCTATGGAACCAATCAAGTATTTTAAAAGGAACTGTCCCCATCCTGGACAAAATTTGATACAACTTGCTCTGTAGTGACTGATATTTGAGGAAACCACTGCACATGCGCATTTTTGGGCACCAACGCCAAACCTTGCAGGCGTTTTTAAATAATGCAACTTTTACAGTAATGTCTTTGGAGGACAGGGGTGAACACCACTGTAGGTTCAGCTGGTAACTGAAGAAAACTCTCTTTTGCCCTAATTGCTGCCTATCCAAAGGTGATTTGGATATGGCTGTGAGGGACTTCCGACCATGTAGTCTGCAGTGGAAAAGGTTGCAAACAATAAAATTAAGAAATTTCACATGGAAACAGTTTGAGCCTGGCCCTGTATCAGGTGAACTGGAATAACACATGAAAATTTGATTTATATGAAGTTTGATTTCTCAATGATTCCACACTCTGATGCATCACTGAAAGAAACAGCAGCAGCTGGAATTCCCGTTTTTGTCTTTTTCTGAACTTTAAGGTAAAGCATATTCATGTATTTTCACTTGAACGGCAAATCCTGGAACAAAGCATCAGAAAAAAAAACTGTATCCTTCATATGGTTACAGCTGTAAGTGTTGTGGGAGTATAATTTGTTCCCCCATCCACAATTGTTACTTCTTTCAGCTCTTTAGGAAGTACCCAAGGATTGGAGGAGTCCTTCCTCCTTCCTACCAGTGTACCCATTAGTCTTTGGGCAAATCCAGCCTGGAGCTTAAGGAAATTTTTGTGAGAGATGAGTTAGAATGACAAGGAAGTTACCATGTATGTGGGTGCCATAGGTTTTCTTGAGTCCCTTGAAGCCATGTTAAAGAAATTTTTTACCATTTCTCCCCTGAAACTTGATAGTCTCCAGTCTGTGCTATCAAACTGATTCAGAGGTGATAAAATGGAATGACTAAAACATCACTTTAAGCCAATAGTGATGTCTCAGAACTGGGTAAAAATGCGCTTTTGTGGAAATAATGAACTCTGATAAGGAGCTGGTGAGAATTCAAAGAACATCTGGAAATAATCTCACAGTGAAAAGCAGGAAATCATGGAAATTTGTTCTTTGAACCAGATCATTTGAAAAATAACCAACCTTTGTGGCAGAATGCTGTTGATTTGGCAGATGGACCAAAAGAAATGGGCCCTACAGACTGCAATATATTTCACAAAATTATCTTATAATGCTCTTTGATCTACTGCAAATCAGTGGAAATTAAATGCTCAAAAACTTAGGTACTAAAATCATATTTAAGCACTAATGAGACACATCGCTTATTGCCTGTAATAGCCACCAGTAAATGCAGAACCACAGCCTTTGCATTTGTATCAGTGAGTTTACAGATTGTTGCAATTCTGTGTACCTATTTCGAGCAAAATTTGCCTGTTTGGGAGCAGAACTTTGAGGGAGTTCTGCCCCTCATTTAGGCAACCTTGCTCCTGTGTTGCAGAGCTGTGATGTGAGCACAAGCTCTTGGCAGACACTGGGGATGACCCCAGCAAAGAGTGTCTGGCAGCTGCGCTGCCGTGCTCAGTTCTGATCTCTGTGCAGCACACACGGAAGCAGCCTCAGTGCTGAGCACCAGCTCCCCTCCCTGATCTGCTGGGGCACCAGAGGCCACCGCCACACGGAGCTGAGCTGTTCACCTGACTGCTCTGAATGCCACAAGGTGGCAGAGCAGCTAAAACATGAGCACTGAGGATCTACACAGCAACAATAGGAACTACCAGCTGTTTAGGAATATTTAGGAAAGCTGGAATGATTTTCTTCCATAAAGATGATACATCCACTCAGCTATATACTAAACTGGTTCCTGAAGGCCTCACATCCCCACCACTTCCAAGACAGCAGCTGTTCAGCAGTCAGGCCAGAGAAGATACCGAGCAAGGAAAGGGACATGGAGCAAAAAGAGAGACTCCCAGCAACAGGAAAAACTGGACTATAGGGAACAAACCTCAAGTTGTGTTCCCCTTTGCTCTATGACAGACCTCACCAGGAAAATCAAGTCCCACTTCCCACGTCTGGAAAAGCTGTGAAACTGGCATGGACAAATAGGTCCCACCAATGCTAGGCTGAAAGCAAATAAGCAAGTGTACGGATAGGCACACAGAAAATGAGCAACAGAAAGCAATTGTGTAAAGCAGTAAAACTATAAAAGCAGAGGTTAAGCACAGAGAAAGGTAGGTTGCATCTCAGCAAAGGAAACTGAACAATCAAAGACAAAGAAGAGAAAGAAACTGCCTAGATTAGGGCAGAGAGCAGAATCTCGATGGGAAATACTGTTTCCCTGAGAGGGAGGAGGCAACCACAAAAGGGAGCACCTAGGTAAATCAGACAGGCCAGAGCTGCTGGCCATGGAAGATCCCTTGGGGAGGAAGGTAAAGGACTAACTCTGCTGAGAAGCTGTAGAGCACTGGCTGCACTCAGTGAGGCAGGGATGGCCAGGGCCGTGGCTCTCCTCCCCCCGTGTCCATTACCTGTGCTCCTCACCCTGCGTGCAGCAGAGCGTGCTCCAGCGCTGACATCACACACAGCACAAAATGGAAGCCTGCAGAACAAGGCACTGCTTTAACCTCCCCCTGCAAGCACCTTCCTACTGCCCTCTCAACCCTCAGCAAGCAACACCTCCTAAATCAAGCCCTCCTCTTTTCTCCCATCCTTATCTCTGTGCAAGCAAGAAGGAAATATTTTATTATAGAACTTACTGGATTATGGTGCTGAGCCTCTGCTTTGCTGCCTTTTCCTTTTCCAGTGGAGCCAGCAACACTGCTGGAAGGAAGCAACCTGCTTCCTAAAAGGGAACCAAGCACAGAACATACAGAAATAATCAAGAGGGTATCCCAGGAGCTGCAGACATAGCTGGTTTTACCCCAAAGTTTTCACAGATTTGTGGCTCATCCACAGGTGAGAGTGAAAGGAGTGTACTTATGCCCAAATTGACTAGTGTTACCTTCACCCGTTTTTCATTCCAGCTTGAAACATGAGGAAAGTGACTGCTTTCATTTCATTTAAAAAAAAAATCAGCCACTTGTTCCAGATAATCTGAATGCCTTATTCCCAAGGTCACACATTTGTGAAGCAGATTCTAATCTTATGCTCTCACAGTGTTTTTCTTCCTTCTCCCTCTGACGCCTTCCTTGAGATTCCCACATCTAACCTCAGGGTTTAAGGAATTTGCTTCTCATTACATATCAACACCATGGCAAAACCACGGATTAAATACATGCAAAATTCACAAATTAAAACCATCCTTTTGCTTTCTGTAATCAGCTTATATTCACCATACACACTTCTCAAAAAAATGAGTAAGATGTCTTTAACATAACAGCCTTCTTAAACCATTCTACATTTATTCTTAGGTGATCTCCATTCTATACATTCTATGGTTAAAATTACTAAATATGGTAATTTCATAACCAGTATAGTTTGTCGCAGTTTATGTATAGCTACATCATAACACAAATGTGTATTATAACTCCTTTCTTTAAATCAGAGGAAAATGGAAAGAGTTTGAATTAAGGAGTTGATATTAGTGTGGAATATGCTAAGGAGTAGACTGGGCAGGTAAATACCTCTGATGGCATATCTGAGGTATTCTTCACTTTCCTGACTGAATGAACCACCATTAAATCAGGAAAGTGAAGAAAGCTAATGAGGGATTCCTGCAGTAAGATAGTAAGCTAAGATGCTTTTCCCAGGAACACTTTTTTCTTTTTTTTTTTCTTTTACTTATATGTGATCACACCAATATTTTCTAGGAAACAGATGAGATGCAACTATTTTTTCCATTTTTATTTCCCAGTGTCATTATGTAATTTAAAACTGAGATTTAAAAACAAAACTGGTAAATCACTGCCAAATGCTGCTAAACTGTGGCTTTAAACAACATGAATTTACAATATGAGGGTTCTTCTCTATTTTGTATATATCCCAGTTCTACTATGGTGAAATGTAATTATGATGTATGTTTTTTGTAGGAAGTGAAGTAACTAAAGTAACTAAAGAGTAACTAAATAAAAATATATCTAACACAACTGGTAGTGTTTAAGTATTAAGGAGAGTTATAGCTGAATTTTCATCCTGCCCTTGAGGCTAGGGAGAAAGTCACCTCTGCCTCATGTGACATGCTCTGGCACATGAGATATGTTGGTGCTTTAAAGCCAACTCAGAAAGTATTTTGGCAATGGCAGTTCTCTATGTCATGATTTGGGGGCATAATGACCACAGACTGCTGACAATTTTTTCCTGTAATTTTGTCCTCTCAACCTAAAAGGCAAATGGGAGAAGCCAAGAATGTGTACATGGGTTAGGAATGCTGGATTTATTCAGCATGGGATCTAGACTCACAGTGGGCTTGTTTTAGGTTTCTCCATTGAAAAAAAAAAATCAGTTTAGTCTGATTTTACACAGTGCATTAACTGTGGCTGAATAGTTACTGGATAACTCAATAAAGGGCAAAACTAAACCACCAGGATACTGGCTCTCTGTCCCCAGGGTTGTAAAACCTAAAAATTGAACTTTACGTTGCATTCTCTGTAATGACTATTCTCAGTGATGCCTATTAATGATTTATATACTGTGAGACAATAAAGAGTCAGCAGACAGAGAAACTATCTGTGAAGAGCAGCAGAGGCCAATGGAAAGCATCCCTGCCTCCAGCATCCACAACAAAAGAGGAACATCTCCCAGAACAGAGGTCTCTGCAGAATGTCTGGCAGTATCATATCTTCAATGCTGTTGCTAAGATACAGACAATTTTAAGCAGGGATCTATCTGATGGCCACTCTTGATATCTCATATATGGCAGCTGTGGAGACTAACTCTATCCTCAAAGTAAGTTGGCCCCACTTTATGACCCTTGTAATCTTTACAAACAATCCTTTTTCACACAATTCCTATAAAGATTTCACAGTTCCTTCCAATCAACTCTCTTCCTTGACAGACACATAATCCCTAGTATCCCTTACCACCTCAGCATGTTCCTATTCAGTCTTCCAGCAACAAATGTTAAATGTTAAATGTTAAATGTTTTGCCTTTCACAGTTTCTACTAACTCCCCAAACTTAAAAGCTTATTCTTTTCAATCATACTTTCTTAAGTAATCTTAAACAGCCTCATTCTCAGAAACAGACTAAACTGCTTTAACTGAAACTGATTTAAACTTTCCCTACTTTTAGATTAAGGCTGGTACTCAACAAGAAATGCTTCAATCCAAACCAGTTCATTTTAACAAAGTGAAACAAAACTGCAAACAGGGTCTGAGATCAGGGCAGGTGATCCAGCTCCACAGCAAGAACCACAATAGTTGTCCCTGCCACAGGACTGAAGAGAACTGCTAAGGACTGTAATCTGCACTGTGAATGGATCCAAGCTGATTTTCATCAACTACATCAGCTTTAATCAAGTACTAGGCTAAGAGCCCAGCCTTGGCAAAAAAAAACTCTCAGTGCAGCTTAGCTTCCTGGTTACCCACCTTCTCAGGAGCACACTGCTTTGTTCAGGAAGCAGCTCCTATAATCCCATATCCAAACTATCTAGTCTATATGGGGACTGGATTTAGAAATGCAACCATAGCTCTTCACAGAAAACACATATACACTTTAATTCTTTGCAATCTACTGTAACTTCTTTTGCAGTATGTACAGCACTATTTATTCATGTCACTGAAACATTCTTTCCCCATTAAACTTTGTATGGCAGCTTCTCTCACCGTTTCACTGGGCTTTCATCTACCTGTGCTTCTAAAATTTTAAGAACAGCATACAGAAGATTTGGCTCAACCTCTCATACGCTCCTAGAAGCGTAAGTAGAGGCTTTTTCTATTTTTCTTCCTTTTTTACCTGGTGAGCTAGAAGTACTGGGTGTGCAGTCACTGTCATCCAGCCACATACTCTGAACCACTGAATCCTGTTTTGGAGGGCCCTTAAGTGAGCACGTCAGCTCCTGGAGAGGGCAAAGAAGACGTGTTTTAATAATGCACCTGGTAAAATCAGGGAGGGTAGCCTCTGTTAGTGATCATACACCCACCCTGTCATTCTCCTCTTCCTCAGATGTTCCATTTTCCCTCAATCCACTACAACAACTGCTTACACTGGATGATGAACGTGAGAGTGGCTGCATCACACAGTATCCTGAGGTCTGACTCCTGAGCATTCTGTGAAATGCAAGCATTCAACATCATCATGCTTATTGTTACACACAGGCTTAACTTTTTGAGGCATAGCTTTATTATGTAGCAATCAGAAACAGTAAGAATATATTATTCATCCACAGCTAGTTTTTCCACCTAGGAACAGAATTCAGGTGAACTGGCATGCATACCTTAATTTCTAGTTGCTACATCATTTAGGAGAAACACCAATTCTCTGTCTCCATTCTGGGTAACTGTATGAAAGGACAAGTCTGAATGAATTTTTAAGTCACAGACCTAAGTGTAATAAAGCACAGTGACTCAAACCACCTGCATTTAAGTATTAAATACATCTAGACATTCAATGAAATCAACAGATGTCTTATTTTGGAGATCAGAGATTTTAAGAGTCTAAATGCAGCATGAAGAGGTGTTAAACTGAGTATAAAGGGCAGCTGCAACCCAGTCTAGGCCACCCGTTCCCACTGGCATTCTCAGGCTATTGTGTTTTGTCTTATGTGGAATTCCAGGCAGAACAAAGGGACCATAAAAAGCATACTTTTCATGTCATACAGCTTATAAATTGTTACTGCTGTTTTCTGTACAGGTGTAACAGAGGAGGCAGGAAAGGAGACAGACATTAACCAGTATTACAGAACAGTTAACTAAGAAAGTTTAACAAAGCAATGGGGAGGTAGAAACACCTTACTGAGATCTGCATCTGCAGGATGTCTCAGTGTCAAACTATGTAGGATCAAGTGCCAAGCTCTTACACAGACATGTCAGAGCCTTTCTCCTGCTTACAGACAGGAACACACCTAGGTCAAGGTTCCCATCCTGGTGATTTTCCATGTGCCCAGTTGCCAATAGACTGATTCCTGTAGGTCTGTCCCACTAAAATTTAGCTCCCACAAGGCCATTCAAAGGGGACAAAGTGTGTTGGATCCCTTTACCACATGGAACAGACATTGAGGTAGCCTGGTGCATGTTTCATATGTATCAAAGAAGACCCTTAAGGTCAGGTCTTCCCAGCAGAGAATTTGGGATCCACTGCTCAGAGTCATTCAGGAGATATAGCAACCCATGAGGGTGACACACACACAGTAGAAGGTAGACTCTGCATGTAAGCCCCAAATTTATGGTGAAATATTCATTGTCTGCATAAGACACCAGCTAGTGAGAGAGAGATGAAGTGCTTAAAAAATGTTAACGAACAAAAAAAAACAGTTAAGAGAGGCAAGAAAGATAAGACACCTTTAACATACTAAATATATTTATTTCTTCAGAAACACTGCAAAATGTGGCCAGTCTTGACCTACAAGCAGTAATGAAACCTGAAGTCCCAGGCATATTACATGCCAGCATGCAACAGGGAGAACAGTAAAGACAGGGCCAATAAAGGCCAAAGATATTTCCTCAAGAGATTAGGAAATATATTTTGGAGGAAATGAAGGCCCACATGCTTCTCCCTTAGCAGAGCAAATCAATAACATGAATCTAAGTGAAGTGGGATCTAGATTTCCACAAAGTATCTCCTTCTCAGCACCCTTCCTCAGCAGGTTTTTCCATCCTTGTTCTCTGCACTGCACTTCTTGACCTGTGTCAAGGCACTAGAGACAGAGGTGGAGTTGTGTTCTTCTGCTCCTGCCTTCTGCAGGCCAAACTATTCTCATTCATCTGAGGGGAGAGGAAGGGAAGAGAAGGGGTCACACTCAGGGTGGCCTCTGTTCCCCATCATTAGCAGGGGTTGGTTCAGTGGCTGCTGAATTGGCAATGGGAAGGGCACAGAGCCAAAATGCTCCAACAGGAGCTATCTGTCCATCTCCCTCTCACAGAATTCCTGCTCCAGGAACTGCCAGTGGAGCGTTACTTGGTGCCACTCGGTCTCTCCACAGTCCTTGAGGTCCTCTAAGTACGTTCATGCTCCTCTTAGCCAGGACTCTGATTTCACCCCAAAAGTCTTGCCAGTGTCTTCAGTGAGGCACCCAATGACTGAGTAGCATCCGGTCCACTCCTGATTGGCTTGATGTCCCCACTCAGATGTGTCTGATGAGGGAAAACACACATACAAAAAACCCATGTACTTTTCCTAGGATATGGACATACACAGTACAGTGTTTGATTTTTCTGTTGCAACCCAGAGAGTCGTCTGATCCTCAGGAGTTCTACTACTTGCTTACATAGGCTGGGTTCATTCTTTTGAGTCTGTCCCTTGGGAAGAAGGATTATTTGGAAGGCTATCTGGACAGTAAAGCAGAGAAACTAAGGACAATTGTCCCTGTTTGTGGGAGAGAAGACACTGTTAGCTCAAGTGAACAATGAAGTTTCATGGATTGCTGGCTGATCACTGCATTAACATGTTAAACTCAGCATGCGAGGACAGTGCTGCTTTCCCTCTACTATAAAATAATCAATCTATTACTTATGTGTTCCCTTTGCATTTATTTCCAGGTTGGTTTTAGTAGAACACAGGTGAAGAGGTTGATCATTCCAAGTTTTGAATCTGAAATGATTATGTAAGACCAGTAGCATCATGCTGGACATTTCTGAGGTAACAGAAATTTCTTGTGACTCTATGGAGAGAACCAGGAGTGGATTGATGACATACTACCAGGGATAGCCCATTCATTAGGTTATCTCATAGGGACTACATAAATTATTCTAGCACAAGGCAGAACTCTTTTGCGTTGAAAGTATGCCTACATCTTGATCCTGGTTTCACAGCTGATGAACAACAGGTAGACTATTTCAGAAGAATGCCAGTAAACTGTCCCCAGGACACTTTACACTCCCAGCCTTTTCCTGCAATATTGTGCTAATACCGTCTTGCTGAAAATGCTGTCCTTTACATGGTGGAATTACATGTTCTTAATTCCCTGTTACCGATGTCATGCAAAAAGTATAGCTGCACATGGGCTAGTCCCTAACTCTGAGAGCACAACTCTAACTCTGACTAATCACTAATTGTGCAAAACTCCATGCTGCAATCCCACCTTGTAAATGAACTGTCCAGGAATGGGCTAAACCACCACAGATATGAAAATACTTCTTTTTTTCTGGTGATCCTAAGTGGTTTTGAGTCCATGACTGGAAAAAGAATCCTGGAACAGAACTAGACAGACTGACAAATCATACAGGTCATGCCTAATGTGCATAAACAATATTCATGCAACTATTGTTAGTAAAATCCCATGCTATGTTTGCTCTCTGAAAGCATGTGGATACCAACTTGAAACAGCCATTGCAGCTGGCTCACCTCCTCAGCTGATGGCAAATGGGCGTTGGGAAGTGGGGAAAGCAGAATTCTTGGTGATTATGCAAGGTACCAGCTATCTAATCAGAGCAAGAGTCCCTCACACATGCCTGTCAGGAACTTCTAGTTCACTATCAAGGTCCCAGGCAGGATGAGGAAGGGAAGGTGAAATGATGTAATGCTGGAAAATGGGGGTGCTGACCAATCAGCAGTTCCATGTCCTGCATTCCTTCTAGTCCTTAGCTGCCAGAGCTAGCACCTTAAATGGTCTGTACCTCCTAGATGTGCTCCCACCCTCCTCCACACCAAAATTCTGGGCCCTAATCCAACCCCAAAACTAGTACACACACAAAAACATGCCAGAACACTGCACCTTGGCTGTGATCAAATTCTGAGCATAGTCCTACAGCATACAACTGGGTAGCTGAACTACTGCAGATAGTCACCAGCTTGTAATTCTCAGGGAGCATTTGGTGTAGTTGGAAGGGAGGCCCTTCCTTTGTCAAAATCTGACACCTGGAGCAACTATAACAATAGATGCCAGGTTCTAGGGCACCTCCTGAAATTTTCTTAAGAGTCTCCACAGTCCTGAGAAAGAGAAATGCCCTAATACAAAGTACTTGCTATCTTTCTTGCCACAGGTCTCATCCAAGTTTTCATGAAAAAAAATAGGTGTGGCAAAATGTTCCAGAAAGTCAACTGCAGCCTTTGATTTAGAGACAGGTTGTTCTGGAGTCTTGGAAATGTAAATGGGTGGTTTCCCTGAAGTGTTCTAGGTAGGATCACAACCTAGTATAATACAGCTTAGCAGCAGCAAAGCTCCACTACCAGGAAATTGCATTCTCTCAGTTTTTGACAACCAGAAACTGGAGAATTAACTTGCAGACTACTGCATGAAGTGTTTTGCACATACCACATGGTGTGGTATGGCGTGCTTTAGCAATGAAACATAGGTGCAACACATGGGACCGTGCTGGAATCCTGCTGTAACACTCTGGGGAGACTGGAGAGAGGTTAGTTCACGCTGGTTGGGAGCAGCGGCATGAATCCTGCTTCAAGGGGCAGAACTTGAGTACAACCCAACATCCCAACATACCCTTGTCCAAGCTTCTCCATGAAGCTCCAAAATCACTCCAGAGAAAACTATAGAGGAAACATACACACGAGTAAACATGGATAATTGGACAGCTAGGATTTTGTGTATCCTGTTGGATGCAAGCTCACATTACAGAAAAGACATAACCCAAATCAAGTGCTCCAATCTTTCATCACAGTCTGTTTAAGAAAGCCAAGTTCCTGATAGGCTCTGAATTACAGTGCCACAGCCAGACATCCAACTTCTGAGATGCTACAATGCCTGATGTGGACAATTTCAGTAAAGCCTCCAACAGAGCAAGACATGCACCACACTTAAGCCAATACCAGAGACAGTGAGCACCTTTCAAACACTAAGATTTACTTTCAACTCACTTGCTCTTCCTGCTGGGGAACTCTGGAGAGCTGGGACTAGATGATCCATCAGACTTCAGGTCAAAGAAAGTTCCTGGACTGTCCAACACCCTCTGTATCCTCTCTGTGGTGTCTCTGCTGGACAAAAGAGAAACCAGCTATAACCCTGGGCCAGAGTTAATTACCATCTATTCTAACACTCCCCTACAAGACACAGCACAAAGCTGTATCTCCTGTATACATGTAAAAGGGAAGCAGTTATGCTAAAAAGGCCAGACTCCTTAGATGTGACATCTGGAAATGGCCAACTTAAGACTGCCTTTGAAGTGATATAAAAGCCTGAATTAATTTCAGTATTCACCTTTAATTTTTTAAATTTTTCCTC
Organism: Aegithalos caudatus; assembly: GCA_013389925.1. Classification (NCBI taxonomy): domain Eukaryota; kingdom Metazoa; phylum Chordata; class Aves; order Passeriformes; family Aegithalidae; genus Aegithalos; species Aegithalos caudatus. Next base: position 274,778 of record WEIU01003887.1, read on the forward strand.
TATCCTCCCCATTCCACTGGTCTTAAGAAGCTATAAGATTTAATAGAGAGTGTAAATATGATGGTTAAAAAAGTGTTATTGCTACTAGGACTTGCCAAGATACCTCTCAAGAAAGTTGTCTGTGTGAGTAACTGAATTGAAAGGTACATTTAATTAAAGAAAGGAAAACTAAGGGATTCTGGGTGTTTTTTTAGGGCTTCAGTGATGGAGTTTGTCATAAAGTCCTTCCTCTGCTCTCTTGGTCAGTTGACCCTAGCTGTGGCACTCACATCAAAGTTTCTGATACCCTCACTTATGCTAACACAATTGTTTGTGAGACTGGAAATTACCCTGACAAAAAGTAATTCCAAAATCAAATCAACCCTGAAACTCTACAGCACACCAACAGCTGGGATGGACTGGGTCAGCTCTGTCAGCAAAGCCTGGATATCATTAGGTTACAACTTCAGGGTGAAGTCACACGTGACACTTTGAGCTCACTGTTCCCAGAAAGAGAGCATGCTCCAGCCTCCTTCATTCTTGTTGAGTGCACTTTCCACCAGTCCTGGTACCCATCAGACTTCTCCACAAGCCAGTTCATGGCAAAACCTGGCAGACAATTAATCCAGTGAAAGAAAGTTGATACTTTTTCTATTTGATTAATGGGCTGAATCAGTTCCATGAAGAACCACCAGGGATCTGAGCAATCATCACAAGGAATAGTCAGGACTGGGTAGATGAAAGGGACAGAAGGGAAGTATCACATCTGCTTTCAATAACAACGAACTGGGAGAGCAGTTGCTAGTGAAACTGCACCTTCAAGAATGACCCAAAAAGTCTTTCAGAAAATACAAGGTATTAGATGTGTTCCTCACATCTAAGTTTACAAGTAAGCAAAAGGAAAGCTAAATAAGCCAATTAGTTCATCAGATCTCTCCAAGCAAAGAGCAGGGAGAAAAAAAAAAAAAAAAAAAAAAGAAAAGAAAAGAAATCCAGGGGGTTTTCCTGTAGTAGGAAAATTTTACAAATCCTTCAGGGGGATAGAAAAGGTTGCTGCACACAAAGTAATGGATTGAAAGACACAGCTGCCTCAGGTACAAAAGTATTTAAAGTAATGAGGAACTGTGGCTACTGTAATAGTTTAGACTATTAGAGGGCAGTTGTCTCTGAAGATTTAATTATTCTCAAAAGAAGTTCTATTTTTATTCAGATTAGGCCATATGCACCTCATTAAGAAAGAAGGGAAAATGCAGAAATTTCCCCCTAAAATAGCTAGTTTCCACATTAGAGATGACTTTCCCCCTTTTGCACCCACTTTAAGCTGTTTCCTGGAATTCTTGCAACTGGGAAAACTGCATTTTAGATGCAGAACACTCATATGACTTTTGAGATTCTGTATAATCTTAAAAAGGTGTCTCATCTAGAGCTGAGAGAAATTTGTAATTTAACTAAATAATCTCTCGTTACCAGTAGACAACTTTTGAATGGTTATAATTCTGTCAAATATGCTAAACCACTCCTTGAAGCAATATATTATCCATTAATTATAACTATTTCTCAAACGATCTAATTTAAACAATAGTCATTTGGACTTAAAGCTTTTTAAATAAATGCTTTAAGTTACCAGAAGTTTTGCCTATTTGAATATTTTAACAAAATAAACAAACCATCAAGCATCCCCTTCTCAAATACCAGCCATTCATCTGACTCTCTTCTAAAAGAGCTGAGTGAAGAACAGGAAACTCAAGAGTCCTGGATTATACTTGCACAATATTTAAGAGTGATCTTATAATGTTCCTCCACCCACTTCCTCCGTTCTTCCTCAAATACTGATTCTCTCCATCTCCAAATGTCCTCTTTTAATTTTTGTCTGTTTCTGTTATTTGTCCATTTACCCATCAGTTAGCTGATAAGCAGTCCCTTTTCTTCCCATTCCAACCGTTTCCATTTCAGTTCTCATTCCTGATGGTTTGCCCTCTGCCTATATGTGCCTTTCTATGTTCCTTTTCTCATCTCCTCTTGGTTTTTTTTACCCTCTTTGTCTTGTCTCCCCACAGCTCATACCTCTTTTCCTCCTGTATGTTTTCAATGCCAATGGCACTACTCCGTCGCCCGTGGAAGCGGCTGGCTCGAGTACGTGATGGGCTCCTACCAGGCAAGGCAAAAGACTAGAAAAAAGGAAAGCATGACAGAAAGGAGAGGAACAGGACACGAAAAGCTGTGGAGAGCTGAAAGCACACGAGAAGAGTTTGCAACATGGATCCAGATCCTCCCCTTTACTGCAATACAAGAGCTCAGCTCCACCTGTGCAAGGAGTGCTTTGTGTCAGTGAGCACAAGCAGCCAGGGCTTACAAAGGGTGTGTGAGAAAGGCACAGAGATAAAAAGAAACAAAGGCAGAACACAGCCAGTATACAGGCTTGGGAAAGGAGGTATCCCCATATGGTGAGAGGAGAGGCAGAACCAGGAAGGCAAAGAAAACAGAAGTTAAAGGAGCAAAGGAGGCAGCAAACCCAAGTCATTAGTATGCTGTGATTTTGTTGTATTCACATAAGGAATGCATTCAACCAAGTAAACTGTCACCAAGAAATCCGCACACTGAAGGGCACCTTCTTGGCTTACTCAGAAATGGGTCTTTTGTAGTTTGCCTGTATTGACATCACCAGTGCAGAGACCACAACCAGCTGCATGCACTTTGGCCAAGGTAACCATATTTCCAATATCAGAAACATGGATCCTTTTCTGGAAAGATCTGTGATAGATTTTAATTCATTGGTCACATACGTTTAGTATGTCTATCAAATAAGAAAGGCTTTGATAGCAACTAGAAATAATAATTCTTTTTCTCACCCCAAACTTTATTAATTCTGCTGTTTGTTCCCAACATGCAAATTCTATTTACAGCAAAACAGCACCTTGAATATCTTGTGCACCTGTTTATATTACAGAAAATTGTCTGATTGGTGAAATCGAAGAAACAGCTCTAGTGTCCTTATGTTCTCAGGTCTTGCCATATGACAATACAGTACCATTTCAGCCAAACCACAGTGCATGCATTTTTTACACGTGGCACCATACAGGATCTAATCCAGGACAGCAGAGATAGATGTCTGACGTAGAATCATGTTTGTCTTTCTTCTCCCAGTCTGGATCAATCTCAGCTCTAGTTTACACACGAACTGGGGCTAGAGATGGGCACAGACAAAACAGACTGCAACACATGCTGTCACCACTCGTGAAATGGGATGATACAACGAAAAGATTCACAGTGGGACAAGAGGACAAACTAATAGGGAAAGGAAATGCACGTGTGGTTACAGAGGTATGCCGGGTTCTCTTCCTCCAGCCCACCCGAATACCTTACCGCAGCAATGGCCTTAGGGCCCTCGGCGACACTCTGGCTGAGGGCAAGGCCAGCTGTAGCTGGGCGGCTGGGCAGGGTGGCTGGCTGCTGCTTTCTCATGGATATCCCCATGGTATCCAGGCTCTGGCTGCGGCCTCTGATCACCCGCTGAACAGGAGGGAGGCAGGGAAACAGACAAACACAGATATACACATATAGACATGCACACGGTAGGGTAGTGTGAGAAGCACCACAGGTTGAGTGGGAAGTTGTGACAGACCGACACCAGAGCCACACAGATCCTAACTGCTGGGAGGCAGCACCTCAGATACTGCCCTCTTTTGGTCCTAGCTGATTCATGGAGCTCTTCTGCAAGTATATTCCCTACCTGCACTTCCCTTCTCCTATTGCAATGAATAGAGGGTTCCCACCAGTATCCCAGGATTAAACAGCATCACCCGAAGCAGTCCTATCCAATACAGGCTATAAAACACAAAATCAAACTCCTGTTCAAGGCTACAAGGTTCAGTCTCATATGAACTTGAGTTCTGGTTTCAATGGGAAAGTAGCCATACCAAAATTTGAAGCATTTGAAAAAGCCATTTTCTGACTTAACTCAGCCTTTTCCAGCCTTTTTACAAATGTCATCTGTGTACATGACATGAAAATCACAGCATCTGCCAGAAGTCATGAAAGGACATTTGGGGAGAATTAGTATAAGACATGGATGAGTTAAAATTCATGGTTAGCAGCAAAGGCAGTTTATATATAAAAATACACTTCACCAAAGCATCCCAGACCTGACCAAAGCTATGCACACAGCTAGAAAACCTATTTGTGAACAGGTTAGCTTTACAGACCTTAATAATTCTAATTGACCCACCATATAAAGCCATAAAGTCATCTGAAGAAATGCTATTTATAATACATCTCTCTTTCCAGAGAGATAACTTACTATATAAAAGAAGTGGCAAAGGGCAAGTATATAGAATAGGAAAGCAATAAAGATTCTCTCCATATAGCCAGTTCAAAATTCAGCTTGCCCGTTCATGCAAAACCTTTGCTTTCCCATATCATCATCTTATCACTTCTACAAGAAAGTTCTGTCACCTGGTTTATTAAAAAAACATCAACAGTAAAACCCCCTAACATGCCATTTACACTGAAAAAAGTAAATTAACTCTGGCTTTTTGAGGATAAGTAAAGCATCACTGTTTTTTTCTAGACAGTACACTCAGAGATAAGTTAGAAACTCTTGCAGTGGCTCCTGCAATTCTTTCAGATTATAATGAAAATTAATTGAAAGAGATCTGCTGTAGGAACTGAAAGCCTCTTGCTCATAGTTATTACAACTTCTCTTGCAAACACTGACTCCAACTTCTTTAAGTCATGGAATAATACCACATCTGACACTTGACACCAACATGAAGCATAAATAGTTTGACTTCTAAGGTCCAGTATGGAATTCTAGACCACACTAGGTTTGTAGAAAGGCTCACCTTGAAGTTCTCGAGGAAGCCCCCACTGCCATTCTCTATCTTGTCATCCTCCCCTACAGGTAATCCCATCATGCTGCGGCTGCGAAGCTGCAGCTCCTCAAAAAGGCTCTCCAAGAGGGCACTCCGTGTTCTTTCCTGCATCAACATTGGGAATGAGAACAGCTTTTATTGGAAGCAGAGAGATTTTTTCCTGTTTTTATAATGTCTCACATCCTTCTTAAAAACAAAACAAAACAAAACAAAACAAAACAAAACAAAACAAAAACAAAAAACAAAACAAAACAAAACAAAACAAAACAAAAAAAAAAAAAAAAAAAAAAAAAAAAAAAAAAAAAAAAAAAAAAAAAAAAAAAAAAAAAAAAAAAAAAAAAAAAAAAAAAAAAAAAAAAAACCAAAAGAGCAACAATGACAACAAAACACCATGAAAATTACTAAAATTACTTTAAACATATGAAGTGGTTTTAACTGCATAGTTACAGAATATATTGCATTAACACTTAGCCCTTTTAAACTCTTTCTAAAGCAAGTCATAAAGGACACTTCTTTTAAAGCTGATGAAACAGAGACATGTTTTTTCCTAGTTCAGACAACAGAAGAGTCTGGAGCAGAATCTGGGGTACCTTGAACCAAAAATCCATGATATCAGCATGCATCCTGTAGCATAATACTGAATTTCAGCTAATACAGAATTTCCTCCAGCAAAATACATGCATCATATTCTCATCCTTACTTGAGGATTAGATCTTTATATTAAAATGTACCTGTTCATATTCTATCACACCTGTTAAGAAATATGAAGGAAATATCCCATAACTGCATATAAAACCACATTTCATCTTCCCTTCTTAAGCAACACAAAATTAGAAGTCAGAAATTTTACTTTATTTTCTTTATCTGATAATAATATATTTATTATATATATAAAATTATAATTTTCAATTGAAGCAGCGAGGTAACAGACCCACCTCTAATTTAGCAAATTTCTCAGCTCGATAGCAGCTGTACTCAGCGTTGATGAGCTTGACCAGAAGGAATTCACGAAACTCTGCACTCTACAAGACAAGATGAAGACTAGATAGACTAAACTGGAGACAAAAACACTAGTATAAAAATATGACATTATAGCTCTGCTTACTACTCTTTGGACCTCCAAAGTGCTCTAGCCAGACTGACAATACTGACTCAGAACACAAGTGTGTGCACCATGTCCCCTGCCAAATAACACTGGACCAGAGAAACAAACCTTTTTAAATATGGCTGGATTTGGCAGAGGAGGTCCAAAGAAGGGAACATCATCTCGGGCTGTGACTGAAACCTGAAATAATATAAGGGGAAAAAATTAGTATCAGAACACAAGTGAGACCATCAAATTACTATCATAGATCTGATTCCTCCTAAATAATCTACCTATACAAATGAGATGCAATACAGTGTGCTGTGCATCTCCCTCTGTTCCTGAACTCAGTGGATGGATGTGCTCACTTATCTCCCAGAAACTTAGTCAGGTAGATGTGCACACAGTAAGAGTAATAAAAAAGCTGAACTGACTGCTTTTTAAAAAATTATTTAAAATAATAACTAGGATAACCAGTATGTTTAGGAAAAAAATGCTCCTATTCAGCCTGCAAGATTAACCTCCACTAAAGAACCTTTGTCAGTGTGGTTGCACTGACCTATTCTTTTACAGAGAATCCTTGGTGGAAATGAGCTGCACGTGGAGGGGACTATCTCAGTGCCACTGCCTCTGTGAGTCACAGTGGTAAACATGCAAATGCATTTTCCCAGTAAGAGATAGGTTTCATTTGTTTTATTTTTAGCATGTTCGTACCTGACATACCAATGTCTAAAGAAGGAACTGTAATGCAGTCCAGTTTTTATATGGTCACTTGTTTCTTCACAGCACTTACCCATAATTATATGTAGCTATCTTACCAAATACATACAGTACTTCACAGTATTTCACAGGGGTTTTTTTTGTCACGTTTGAGATGAAACAAGACCATTATTCGTCCTTTCATACAAAAGGGAAGTGTCATAACAACCACAAGTGCCTCAAAACAGCAACAAATAAATGTCACAGAACCACTGAGAGATGTGCATTTTATGAGAGGAAGAAGGAAACAGGTTCTTGATTTAATTCACATTTCTCACATTTTAGGCCACCTCCCTTAATTACAAAGACTCCATCTCTCTCTTAATAGATATCTACCAGTTAAAATCATACTTGCATTTTTAATTTTCTGATTGCAAAAATTGATTCTGTGAAATAAATTCAATTAATATTCCAATTTAACAGTAGGCACTAAAGCTTAAGTAAATAGAAAAAGGGACGGCATAGAAATATTTCAAATGGCATTTTTTTGTGTACTACAACTCTCAGGGCATCATCAGTTAAAGCCCCTTTAGAAAAGCCTTTACAGAAAACTCTGCATTGGCTCTAGGGTGATTACTGGGATTATTTCTTCCTCATGGAATGAAGCAGCCCTATTACACTAAAAAAAAAAAAAAAAGATACTGCAGACAGGAAAAGATGAAAACAATGGCAGGAAGACACACAACAAATAGCAAGCTTTCCCAGCTCTTGTCATTAAAAAGTCCAGTGAATTTTTGTGTCCTACAAACAGTGAGCAAGAGAATTGGAATTCCGTGGCCTGGTCAACACAAGGCTTTCACTACAAACCAGCTGCCCAAAGCATAGGGAACAAGGGAAGGTGGTTCCTCCACCACCAACACTATCATGGTGGAAGAGGAGATGGGGATGATGTCCTAATTTTGCTATTCTTGGTGTTCCTGTAGACCTCCAAGGCATAAGGACTCATCATCACCATATCAAAATCCCTACATAATACAACAAGTCACTCAGATTAAAATGCCTCTACAATGGAAAATCCATCACAAATCCAAGTTTCTTTATATTTTCTGCTCTCTCAGCATCACTGAAAGTTGATCATAAAGTTACACAGATATCCATATGGATCATGTCAGAGAGAGAACAAGCTGTGTCCAAAGGCTGCAGATAATTAATCTGGGCTCTAGCAGAGCTTCTTTCAGCTGGAAGGCCCTAACAGGTAACACTTCCCTGCCAGATGGGCATCAGTTCTGGAATCCCCAGAAGCAGGTGCAGTAGGCCTGGATTCCATAGTTAGCTCAGCCAGCTGTATCTGACCTGCAGCCTCAGGCAGTGCAAGCTGCAAGCATTGTGCTGTGCAGCATGGGGAATGCAGATGTGAATTTTACCTGACTTACACAACGTAAGCGAGACAATCCCCAAAGTGGGATCAATTCTGGCTTGTGCTCTTTGATGCAAGCAGAATTTTTAACCTGAATTCTTCCTGCTTCAATTCCAAAGCTTTAAGCTTCAGAAATCGTCAACTTTGAAAAGCATACAACTTAACTCTGCTTTCAGGTGTACTCAAGGAATCAGGATGACATCTGGCTGAACCCGCACCTCTCCCAAAGGCCCCAGAACTTGCTTCCACCTCAAGGATCAAAATCAGTAGAGGCTAACATATTGATCCTGGTTACCTTGTAGAGAGTGTCCCCAGTGGTGCTATGAGTGAGCTGAACTACCACATAAGCATGTAGGAAATTAGAAGCAATCATATCAGGGACAAAAGGTGTGCTTTCATCCTGGAAAATGATGGCTACAATATCATTCCCAATGTGACGCTTCCGCTGAAGCTGGAGAGGGAAGAAATAATGAAGAGAGAAGGCAGGTGAAAAGGAGCAGAACAGCATGATGGCACCTCAAACACCAGTCTGCCTAACATCTCAAACCCACCTGTTCACCAAACCCCTCATCACTACTTTTGCCATTACTCCAGCCATAATTCCCAACATTATATGGTCAATCACTCTCCCCTCTATGCAGTCCTTCCTCAAATACCCCTCCTCTCCCAGCCACACTGTTGTAAATCCTTACTCCTCCCGCTGATACCTGCTGGGAATCTCCCTCTGTGAAGGGCAGCTTTGTGGACACGTGAAACATGATCTCCTTCCCTCGGAAATTTGTATAGACTGACTCTGTGCCTGTTTGACCTCTGGTAACATCCAAGCCTCCCCGGAACCTGAGCAAATCCACGCCATAGGTCAGGCAGCACAGAAATGAGAGAGCAGAGAGAAGACAGACACTATCAGTAACAGCAGTACATCAGGACTATCAAGGGTAATTTTTAGGAAATCAGTGATAGTGAGGCAGCAAATCTTCCCCAAATCAATGCACTGGCCGAAGCTGCACCCTGTTTGTGCTGGTGAACATACCAGCTTGCTAAAAGCTATGAAGTTAAACCAGGGATCCTCAAAGTAGCTATCTTCTTTGGCATACTTCTGAGAAACACACTCCATGTGTTAGAACTACAGAAGGGTTGGGGTGCCTCACAGAAAGAGCCCGAAACAATACTGCTCCATACCACTGCGAAACAAACTGGTATTTGCACTGCCAAATAAAATTATTCTTTGCTGATACTGTGAGCCAGATTGAGATACCAGGAGACCTTTAAATCAAAATACCAGCAGAGCCCTAAGCTCCAACCAGTTCCCAGACATGATGGCTGACAAAAGCATCTGGGACGTCTTCACCTGCACTGGGATTCAGAAGACATAACACTTCTCTGGAAGCCAGGCTGTAACAGAGCCACAGCCTCTGAACACTTGATGCTCTCTAACCTAACCTGGCTTTCCAGCTGCACTGGGTACGCACCCACGGAAATCCTGCAGCTGAATCTTGTCACCAAGGAAATCCAGGAACTCCAGGAAACCCTGACTCTCTACTGTGTTACTGAAGACTTCTTCTTCAGTTGTCTACAGAAGGAAAGCAGAAGTAGTAAGAAGCACAAGGAGTACAAAGAACAGGCAGTAATTTCTATAGACAGTTCAACCAACAAACATCTCTGCTTGAATACATTTCTGCTCTGGGCCCCCCATGGTGCTGGGGTCCTGTGCCTCAGCCCCGAGCTTCCACGAGGGTTAGAGTTACAGTTCAGAGATCCACAAAGCCTATACTGCCAGAGATGGGTGGAAGAGGCAAGCCAAAGGCACTGCACAAACACTGCTGCCTCCATGCCACTGCTTCTAGACAGTGCAGACCTTGCTATTACATCCTTTAAGCTAAGAAAACTGACTCTTTGCATTTTGCCCTAGGTACATTAGCATCTGATGGGTCTTACCTGTCCAGGTTTTTGATAGATGACCCCAAATTTGAAGTTATTGCTTATGACATGTTCATCAAATGCAACAATAAGCTGCGAGGCCTGAGGTAAGGAAAACAGAAATTATCAACTGCATGTCATTAGCCAGACCTTGATGGAAAAGTGATATACAGACATATCACAACACTGTACCTTGGGATAGAGGACAGGAAAGAAGCGTTCAACATTCACATCCTCACACAGTAGCTGTTGAGTGAGAGAGAAAGGGAAACAGAAGTGTGATTATCATGTGCCCTGGCTTGTTGCAGGCATGAGAGTGCAGGCACTGTTTATAATTATCTGTCAGAAGCCCCTTCAGGCAAAAATTCTGAGATGAAATTAGAAGAGAAAGAAGAGAAGGCAAATGGAAGGCTAAAAGGGAACTTTATGACAGTTTTACTGGGAAATAGTAGAAAAAGAGGGAAATGGGAGGACAGAGGTGAAAATAACTTGAAGAATGACACCTTAAGACAAACAGGCAAGCATGAATCTCACCTTTGCCATCTGAACAGCATTGGGAAACTCATTCAGACAGGAAATGGGAATTAGATCATGTTTGGTGCCAGTACGAGTCCTGACACAAAACAAAAAAGGTATTAGAGACATGGCTGAAGGGAGACACAAGCAACACTGGCTCTTCAAAGAAAGAGTAGCCATTTCTTCAGAGTATTGTTAAAGCAGTTACTTCAGAGGGTTAATTTTAACTGTGGTGCATAGAATCACCAGAAAAGCAAGGTATTTTCACTTCTTACTGCCCATCACCTGTTGGGGTGAGCAGAGGAAGACAAAACAGGAGCCCTTAGTGTCTGCTCCTTTGCACTCTTGTCTGCCTTGAAGAAGTATTTTGCTCCCCCCACACCATTTTCTTTCACAGAAATCTAAATGTCAAAATACAATTCATGGGCACAGAATAATAAGGGATTCCCATGATCAGTGAGGGCTTGAAAGACTGTTAAAAGGTCTGTTAGAAATAGCCTAGGAAAGGAGATCTATGCAAAGTAAAGGAGGTGGAAACTGGTGTAGCATTGTTCCAGGAAGCTGACAGAGGAAAGCTGCCTTTCTCTTTATACGTGTATTCAAAGAGAGATATCTTTCTAAGGAAGAAGAAATATTGGGCTGTCAAAAGCCTCTTCAAACCATTATAAACAAGCTATTGAGCAAAAAGTACTGCATATAATAAATATCTTAATAGAGGAATAACTACCCTTTTGTTCTTTTCCGGTCTCTTCTACACGGGAAGATAAAGATTCCCAGGCACAGCTCACAAACAGGCTTTCTCTTTATTTCCAAATTATTGCTGGCAGTCTGAAGCATTCTCTACAGACACTGGAGGAAACCCACCAGTGATTTTCTTGTAACTAATTCCTATGCAACCATTTTTCCCCCTCAGTCCTGGACAAATCCTTGTCAGCAGCAACTGTACATCACTTGGTTCCAGCAGCATTGCCTACTGGGAGTGCACCCAGCCCATAGTGCAGGTAAAAAGCTTCCCTGCAGTGGCCTCTCACCTACACAAGATCCTTCTCTGTTCTTCTTGAAGATCATTCAGCAGCTCTCTCTAGGTAATGTCTCTCTTCATAACTCTCTCTAAGGGTTATGGCCTCATTGCCCTGGGAATTCAGGGAATGTCTAGATCACCTTCAAGGGAGCCTTAGTCTCAAGTACAAAGCCTGGGTAGGCTCTCCTCCATTAGGGAATCTATATTCTCCTAGAGAGTACTCACATATCTCTAAGTAGAATAAACAGAAAAACTTTCTATCTGAGGGAAGAACAATTATTTTCCACACAGATACTACACAGATGCACCTGTAAGCACCACCACACCATCTTATTTAAGGAAACTGCTGAGAGCAACCCAAGAGCAGGAGGCAAGAAAAAAAAGGGCTCAAAGGTTTCTTTGCAGCTTGTTTTCTCTCCAGAAGAAAGACACAAAATTCACACCCACATCTATGCAGAGGGAGCACAAGGTAAGACACAGCACAGCACCAAACACTTCAGTAACAGGCACTGTTACCTCAGCAACAGACGTAGATTTTCCTGTTTCTCAATCTGTTCATACTTCACAGAAAGTACGAGGTAGCCCAAGGACATGTCACTGGAGTAAAAGTTCTGGTGCTCCTGCAAACAGGAAACCAATATGCATTATCCTCAGCACACTTCCTGGAGAAGTTTACCAGATTGGGTTTTTTTTGTGTACAAGCTGTCACTCAAGATTAGCTAATTTTTAATTTAACTAGGAGTAGCATGCTTCCAGATGTGTGTATGTTGTCTTCCAGCCCACTTGATCATCAGTGCATGAGAGTCAAAGTGCATCCAGTCAGTTCAGTTCCTCCACACCTGTCCAACATCAGAAGGGCTCCTGAGAAGGAACAGTATCAGAACATTCAGCAACATGTTTTGAAGAAACTGAGTTTCTTGTAAATAAAATCGGATCTTTCGTGGACTTTCCCCGAAACCATTCTGATCCCGCTTGACTAAGCAGTGTCCTCCAGACAGACATTCAACTGGATGTGTTTGTGGGAATTTTCTATCTAAAGAGCAATGGCAGGATTGGGGTAAACAGCTGAACTCCAGGGGTGCTCACATGTCAGGAAGGATACAGTCAGTAAGAAAAGAGGTTTTGCAGATGAAGACTGGTCTCAGCAGTGCCACTGACACTGCCTGAGCTTTAGTGGAGTGTGCCTGGAACAGTCATGCAGTCAAACAATGGATGATACTGCAAACATTTTCACAGTCTCTATACATAAGTAGCTGTGGCCATACAACCACTGAGTATACAGCCATGTACCAGTGGCTTAGGTATAGCAATGTTTATTTTATATGTAGTTATATCCTATATATTGCTATATAATCTCTAACCTCAAAAGGTTAAAGCCTTTTGACACAGGATGTGAATGGAAACCTCCAGCAGAATGAAAATACTATTTAGGTGAAATTCTGCAGAAATGCCTTGATCACTCCCATCATCCTACTGGAAAAGCATCCTCAAGCATGATACAGAAGCGGGACAGCAAGTTGTACTCAGTTGTACAGTCAAAACTTGCACGATTTGGAATATGTTCTGTGAAAGGAATATTCCAGGCGCAATAAATTAGTGAAGAACTCAGTGGGAGCAAAGTATAATTTGATAAAAACTGGTTGCTAGTCTGTCAGTTCCTTCTTCAGTCTTTTGCCTAGAATATACAGAATATATATATGCCTAGAAAATCTGCTCTGGCTCTGATGGATTGCAACCTCCCTCAAAACACTGGTAATATTGTATTTTGCTGTCTAAATCTTTTGTATTAGTCATAGTTCTGACTCACTGTCAGAAATAAAGATACATCTAGTGAAATAATCTGATATCTATGTGGACACAGCCAACTTGAAGTTAACAGACACAAACCAATTCTCTCTTTGAAACAAAAAATAGGAATAAGTAAGACTATAGTCACTACCCTAAACCAAAATGTGAAGATGTAGCTATCAAACTTTTTAAAGTACTAAAGATGTCATTGTCCTCACCTCCTCTTTGAGACAGAAAACACCCAACACCCAGAAATGCCCTGATACTGACTTATGGGCAAAAGGTTCCATTGCTGATCAAACAAAGCAGTCTGGAAAAGGTAAGGTCTAAGAGCAGCCAAGAGGCAAACAGAATAATATGGCCTCTAGCTGCAGTGTTCAAATCACAGAAGTCCAGTCTGATCTGTCACACTGGTCAGTGATACTACATGGGAAAAGATGCTGAAATCCAAGGAAGCCACAAAGGACAGCTTATTTCTCCTGACCATGACTTTCAGCATACTAATGGATTTTTTGGATGTGAACAAGAATGGGGTGTGGTAAGTCATTGTGACCACGGGCAGAAAGACAGAGCAGCTGAGGAACAGACAGATTCAAGGAGCATGTTCCATGGTCAGCTGAAGTCTAGAATCAAAATTCTTAAACCAAAGAAGTCAAATGCCAGGCTGGATGCCCAAGACAGGCTTTTAAGGAAAATGGTGGCACAATGCCAACAAAAACAGGAACTAGAAGGCAAAGCAAAAGAAAAGGAGCCAAAGCCTGAGGTTAGCTGCAGCTAAAAGTTACACTGAGTTGCAAAGACCAGAAATTAAGATGCCTTTTGACGAGACTTCTAAGTCAGACCTCAGCAGATCCGATACAGGGGGATCTCAATTGCTTTGGAGACTGGGCTATCAGCTCTGCACCTGACAGAGCTAGCCAGAGCTAGCTGCACAAGTGGGTGCAATCCTCACAGGGGAATGGGTACCAGAATTAGTGGAGGTCTTAAAATTTTTGTCAAAGCCACTATGGCTATGTAGTTTGATCCTGAATACAGGCCTGGGGTTTAAACTGAAATCTGAGCTATCATATAAACCTATAATTTACTCCTTAGGTTTTCTTTCTCTGTAAAAGCACGTAACCAGTCAGACTCATATTCCTTCAATGGACAGCAGCCTTTATTGCTAGCTGTCCTGAAGTTAGAGATGAACCACCAAAAGGCTTTACAATTGATACTGAAGATTGCAAGCCAGTGATGACAACTGGATACCCTGGAGCTGAGATGACCTACGTATTAAGTACAAATTGTCCAGCCACAGATGCAGTTTCTGTAACATTTAATACATTCTGAAAGGTAGTTCTGGATTTCAAATAGATCTCTGTAAAAACAATTAAGTATCTTTCATGGGCCAAGGGAAAAGACTAACAGAACACACAAGGAATGCTGACAGTTTGCCTAAGAAGTTATAAAGCCACTAAGACATCTGCCATCTGCAGCAACTTTAACCAGCACAAAGAAAGGACAGCAAAAAGAGAGATACATGTTCACATATGAATGTATAGCAAGAAAGCACTGAGAGCTTCAAGTGCTTGGACCCAAAGTTTATTTGAATGGCAGTTACAATGTATACCTTTATTAAATCCTTCCTGGCTTCAGGCTACTTCTCTTTATTACAGCCTTGAGAAACAACATAGACATTGAATAATTCCCCCAGTATAAGACATAAGGTTTTACAGCCTTCTTCCTAAAGGCTAAATAAATCTTACTGTGTAATTGTCACAAAAAATACAGATCATGAGGCAAGGAAAAGGAACTGGGCTATGTCTTGAATGTTCTAGCACTTTTTTTGGTGGTTGTTTTATAGGGTCTGCTGTAAAATGTTCTGTAAAAAATATCACAGAATTGTTCAAGTTTGAGCAATCTACATACAAACATCCACAACACAGACATTCATTTAAGTTTGTGATAACACACAATACTTTGTTCTCCCATCCTTCTTAAAGGATATTCCCTAAACCACTGGCTATACATCTCCTACCATGTGACATTTTCAGACTCTTCTTCAGCTAAGAACTGTTTGCCATTATTCAAAGCATGAAAGAGACCTTTCCTGACATTGCTGAAATAACCTCCCCACATAACCAACAGGAAAAAAACTCAACATAGACAGCATCAAAAACACTGGTAGCACTAACTTTGTACTGAAGAAATACTCTTCTCGTGGAAAAGCTCTGAGTTCTCTCCTTAACCAAGCTTTTAAACCATGAGGAAAGCTTTCTAGCCAAGGGTAGAGTTTTCTAGGACAAGAGTCCTGATCCCCTTGTTCTTTTCAAACAGTGGTTTGCTCAAAAACTTGCACGTTTAATTGAATGTGGACACACATTCACATCAGTTAAGGCAAAGAATAAAACACTGGACACCAGAAAAGGAAGAATATAGGAGACAGTTTTTTCGTAGTACTGAGGCACTGATGGTCGGGCACTTCGAAGATACAAAGCTCATGACAGAGGAAGTCCTGGATCTCACTTGGAAGATAAAGGCCTTGCTTGAGCAGGAGTATGGACAAGATGAGCCCCAGAGGTCTCTTCCAACCTCAACTGTTTTGTGATAGGTCAGTAGTGAATCCTACAATTGGACTGACACAATCATATCCAAATTTGCCTCTCGTCCTATCTGGCTCTGGAAGCCTTCAAGCACAACCCTAAATTTACCATGACAGAAAAATAATTACAGTTGGCATACTGAAAGCTTCCAGAAGGTTACAGGATAAATGTCCATTAACAGATTGCACAGCAGATCTGTTAGTCTTGAGGGGAAGCCTCCAGGAAGGCTTCCGTTTTTTCCTAATTATTTATAAATCATATTAATATCATTTTCCAGTGTTGTGGAACAAGATTTGCTACAGAAGATCACTCTGACAAGCCCAAGTACTGCAGAACAGGTCCCTAGCACTGCACAAAGCACCACATGTTCCTGGTGTTGAACTTGCTCTTCAATCACTGAGGGAGATCACTGAATAAGATGCAGTGTGAGCATACTTGCCAGGCTTTCTTACCTCCTTATGCCATGAACCAAATCTCAGAAAAGGTCATGGGGTTTTGTCACTTGTTCTTTTGGCTAATATCATGCTGAGATTCAGCCTGGTAATCAGCCAATTCCCTAACCAGGGCCACCCAGATGGACTTTAATGGCTGGCCAGCAAACATTCACTTTATGAGGCCTAGCTCTGTTTCCCTATGCGACAAACTGCAATTTTAAAATTCATGGAACATTTAGCACCAAACTTACTCAAATCAACAACTACAAAACACATGGTCTGGTTTCATCATATACATTCTGTAATGACCATACACTGAAGGAAATGGACTGTCCTGCTTCCTACTGAGGAGCTTACACTGTCAGTGCTGAAGTCCCCTCTAAAAATAATTCCATTTCCACTTCCAACACTATTACACTTTTTTTCCACATGTTATCCCAAGGTTGGTATCTGTATAGGAGCCTCAAAAGACCTTCTGAGCTAAATAAAAGTATTTCCTGTGCAAACCATTCTATTAACTCACAGGATGATGAACATTTCACAAGGGGACATGACTGATTTAAAACACTGCAGACCATATCATAGTATGTACCTCATTTACATCACTTCAAGGCATCCTGAGGAACTGAAATGCAGCAGCAGTGCAGACGTTTTTAAGATCACCAGAAAAACCCTGAGAAACATTTCAGCCTTGTGGCTGGGTGGGCAAAGAAGGCTCTGAAGGTCACCCTTACCTTTCCCAGAAAATGTTTGCGGTACAGCTTGGCCGTAGGGTCACTTTCCAGCTTCACTTTACCACTCCAGGAAAAGGGTACATCAGACAGAGTTGGACTCAAGCTGGAGAGGTTGTGGCTGGTCCCTTCAATCCAGTAGCCCCCAAACTGGGGTAGGATAATGAGAGGATATGGCCACCCTTTCTGTAATACCTATTCAGAAGGACAGAGAGCATTAAAACTGACAGGTCTGTAAGCTGGAAAGTGAGTAAACTGAAAAACCAATGAAGTCCAAGGACAAACAGAGAAAGAAGACAGCAGTACTAGCTCACCTCATGGATGCTGGGATAAGGAATATACTCCTCTTCTGTCTGAAATCAGAACAGGCCATTAGCAAAAACATGAAATCTTTAAAGTATTATGCTCTCATGACTGTGCAAGCTGTGGCCTCAGCTTCTATTCTGCCCTAGGTCATCCTTAGTTTTAATTCAGGATTTAAGATTAGAGTCCATTTCCAAGGTCTCAGCATTATAATAAAGAACTTTGAGAATAATGAACTTAGGAGTTAGATTCTACCCACCCTCCTCCTCCAAGCTACAGGGAATATGGGCATGCAAAATGAGGAGGTAGCCAAACTATATAGTCAAACTTGATGTGTTTAGGAGAGGCAGCCTCTCTCCTTTCCTTCCACACAGTGTTAGACAGCTGCTGTCCTGCTGACAGACATGACAGTAGGAATGGTAGAAAAAGTGCTGCTATTTACAGTGAGATTGAGGCTGTGTCATCTCCATGGCTGATCTGTGGTAAACATCTGAGCAATGCTGAGGTGTGACTCAGAGAACAGAAGCAGTATCTGAGCCAATTTATGCCAGTTGGATGCCCCCTCCATCACCACAAAGAGCACTGACTATCTCTGTCAGAGTAAAGCTATGTTAATTCTCGATATAGCTTTTTTTATAGGTCAAACCAAGATAAAAGTCAAGGTCAAGTTTGATTTTAAGGTTAGTAGGCCTGAGCTGAGACTGAAGAAATGGAATTTAATCCTCATCTTGAGGATGTAAAGATAGGAATCTGTTCTTATGGCCTTAATACGGGGCAAAACAGATCAACTTTCTAGTAGCATCTGTATGAGTCATCAAGCAGACTACTGAAATAAATGCTGTGTGGTTTCATAAATACTATTACAGCTCTTAAATTGAATAAATTTAAGAAATTACTTAGTCAAAACTAACACTTTTAATAATAATAAACTCTTATTGGAGTCACTTAGATTAGAAAAAGGGAAATGTTAATTCTATTTCAGCAACATAATTTCACCCTCTTATGCAGCAACTAGGAAAAAGAAAAGAAGAAAAAAGGCAAGCGTGTAAGTGCTCTTGGGATGTTTGCAGACTCCCTGTTCATTCCAGTATGAAAGTACACTTCGAGCCAGGTCAGTAATTATCTGCCATTCTCAGCTATTTAGGAAGCAACAACAACTTGGCCTGACCTTGAGAGGAGCTGGAAGGGAACATCTTTGTTCATCCAGACGACTCCCCTAGAAACATAAAGTCACAGACAGTGAATCCTGTGTTTTAGCATCTCTGTTCCAATTACCCTCTGTGTCCTTCTCCATATCCTCAATATTTTGTCTCTCTATAAAATCTTCCATTTTAAGCAAGTTTGGAAGATTGGAATAAAAAGGAAAAATGAAGGTAGAAGTTGGCCAGTCCCCTAATCTGGCATTCAAACTGAAAAGCTTCCCCCAGGCTTATACCTCTTTAAAAGCAGTCAGCTGGCAGATATTAAAAACAATCTCCCAAACTGATTCTCTTCTTTGATTCTCTAATCTCTTCTAGCTACCTTCCTTCCTAGCCTAAGCAATTAAAAAAAAAGAAAAAGAAATGGAATGACTACAAGGTGGGTTGAAATAACAGAGCAAAAGGCTACTGGCTGCCTCATTTCTTCCTGAGTCAATAGCTGGCATCCAGACTTGAATCTCCTCCTTAAGGCTATTCCATCCTCTGCCTTCTCACCATGGCAAAGTAGCTCATTTCCACCACACCTCTGCAGCAGAAGCACACAAGAGTAGGACAATTTTAGTGACAAGATCCTCAACACAGACTGAGCAGAGGTCCAGACAAGAAGATATGAGGGTCAACAGACCATAATCCAAGTGGGCATCACAGTCAGAGGAGTAAGAAGCAGAATTTGCATCACCAGATAGGAAGGTGAGGACCAAGATTTAAAATGTACGTTTCTCTTACATACAGTACATGAGTATTCAACTACTGTCACCTAAATCTTGTAACTCTCATACTGGAACATGATGCTGAGACTACATTTTTATATACCATCAGTGACTGCTCAGTGGCATGGCTAATCAGGGATTCCAGACAGGATAAGCAGCTCTTGACTTTGTTGTGAAAATAAGCAGGATTGGATTTATAACAGCCATGCCTATGCAGATACTCTACAGTGGAACTAGCTTGTCAACTAGACTCTGGTAAAAATAGATAGATCTCAGAGAAGCTCTACAGTGGAGACTTAGGAGGCTCAGGAACAAAAGTTTTGGACAACACTTCAGCTGTACAGGGTGCAAAAACTGCATAGTACAACTAACACTGAGCAACAGCAACCTTACTACAGAGGATTCATAATAATCAGGATGCTCTTTGCAGGAGCAACAAAAGAAAGAAAGAAACCCAACACACCTACTTCACATAAAAACAAGGCTTTGGGAAAATGTGAAAGTTTATTAAAAGAACCTAAGAAGGAGCCATAAAAAACAACCTTCATGAAATCATGAGGAGCCAGACCTTGAGAACACAACAAATGCTTAACATCTTTAAAAAACTCTTAGAAACATCAGAAGTAAACCAGCATGGCCACAATCCAGGGTAAGGGGACTAGTAGTAGATGCATGAGGTCACTCTTCAGAAGCCTGAGGTTGAGTTCAATCACAAAAAGTAGCAGTAACAACAAATTTTAATTGGTTATATATGGAAACACAGAACAGCAAGTGAGGAACAATGAGCAGATAACAAAAGACCAAATTATTTTCCTTAGCTCTACTAGGAGAAAGAAGCTTCATGTGTTACCTACAGGGTGACATATGATCAAACAACAAAAACTGAGCTTCAAGACAGTTACACATCCTCCCCAAAATATTTGTTTTTCCTTTTGTATTTTCAACAATGGAGACTAAACAAATACCAGCCTGGAAATATTCTTCATAAGAAAGCTTTAGAATATACGTTTTGAATTGTGATGGCATTGACAAAATGAACAACCAATTACCAGGATGTGGTGAGTTGTGAAATGAAGATGGAACACAGGTTGACAAATGATCTTTATCTTTTGCAGAGGTAGTAAGTAACCCTCATTTTGCATTGAGGGAAGCTGTAAAGGTGAAAAAGTTGAGTTTGTGGAATGTAAGTGCTAAAAAGTGTTTTGTTGATGTGGTCTCATGTTTCAGTTGTCAACATATTGAGCTGAGGTTCACAAGGAAGTCCATGTTCTGAAACAGGGGTTTGGAAAAGAGACAAAAAGTCCTGTCACTACCAGAAAGTCTGGTGCACTGTCAAAATAGGACTGAGGCAGGACAGACAGATAGGTACAAAGCAGCCACAGCCTTCTGCAACAAACTGTGGGAAGTACAGGGACAGAAAGAGAGACTGGGAAACTGCAATCTTCTAATATTTCTCTCTCCTTCCTTGGCATTTAGGCAGATCTGATAAATGCAAGAATTTTCCAGTTTCAAAGGAGGTCCTGGTAGCAGACCAGTATCTCAGCAAGGCCTGAGGGAAAACCTTCTGGGCTGCTGTAAAGGAGCTCTGTATCAGAGCCTCTACAACCTCTCCTCCAGAGTGAAGGTTAAGATAAGAATAATGCAACCCTGGGGTGTACAGTCCAAAGTTTTATTTTAAAGGGTAACCAGGACCACAGGAAACTTACAACATAAGCTTCTGAAGCGTCAAAGCATGGGCAGAACAACTGCTTGATGATCACTATCATTCCCCAAAAGGGAGAGGAATAAACTGCAGCAGTCTCAGCCACGCCTTCAGACATCCTGGTTTGATCTGGTTTGGCTTGTAGCACTGCCAGTTTCCCTGGGTAGCTTACTGGAGACAGCATCAATCTGGGAATCTCATATTCCCAAGGTCTTGTACAGGGGAAACACCTGGCCTGAGCAGGATGAAAAAATGAATGACAAGAAAAAGGTGTCGGTGTCCAGACCCAGAGTCAGGGTCCAACATGGCATAACAATGCTATGATAATACACACATTTTATGGGGAAAGAGAAGTGCCTGGAGGGGACTTGTTCCAAACAGACAACTTGGATACAAAAGGGGATACAGGAAAAAAACAAACATGAAAGTAGTTGTGAGAAAATAAGACTGAAGAATACACAGAAACTGTAAGAATGCAGAACAAAAGCATTCAAGAAGAGGGATTGGCTATGCAAACATACAAAGACCTCAAATATCTGAGCTCATTGGATGAAATAAAATCTCCCTGTTTTTCAACTGCCTGCACTGCAAAGCAATCTAGGAACAACATATTACTAAGTGTCCTTAACAGAGTATATACTGTGACTTCACTAGATCTGTAAGAACAGAACAAGGTGGCCAGTAGCTCATTTATTTCCAAGAAATGATTAATAAAATTGAAGAGGAAAAAGAAAGAAAAAAGAAAAAGAAAAAAAAGGTAAGCTTCTTTGGACGATCTTGGGATTAGTTTCAGTGTAAAAAGCAAGTACAACTTTACCTGTTAATTCATCCCACAGAATATAAAATGGCTATCCTAACTTTAGTCCAACAATTATAATCTGCAAGGATGCTCTGAGAACACATAATCTGAAAATATAATGTAACTTCATAATTATATATTTAACACATGTAACATATTACTATTTGTTATCTGATAAGGCAAAAGGGGAAAAAAAAAATTCTGCCCTATTTTAGGTTTATAACATGATATATGCAGTTAAATGCATATATTTTTGTGTAAGAAATAAGCCAGTCCTCCTTTCTCACACAAGTTAAAGACAGGACCTACAGTAGTTATTTATTAAACTGTCTGACCTTGCTAAATGCAGTTAGGTTAACATCCCATTAATCACCTGTCATTACACCTGCTACCCAGCAGAACAGTTTCCTGAAGAAGATGCCAGAGATAACTTACTGCAACTTTGATTTTCTCTCAGAATCACACTTCTGCAAAGAACAGACAGAATTATAATAACCTGTGTCTATTGCTTCCATGATGACTGGAAAAATGAACACAGAAAAATGCTTTTGAAATCCCATTGAAGAGTAAGAGATTGAGCCTAGAAGACGTAAAAATTCTGCAAGCAGGCATTAAAGCATATTTTGAGTGAAGCAATACAAAAAATAGTGGCTGGTTATTTATTTGCTACAAAAAAATTAAGAGATCCCAAAGAGTGACAGAATTACTTCTCCTTACCTGCATTTTTTCAATCATCTCAAACAAGTCCACAGTCTGTGAAAAGGAAAAGACAACAGAGAAAAATAATTTGACATTTGCAGAAGCTAACATTATCTTCTGTGGTAACCCAGATACTGAAGGAGCCAACAGTTCCTTCCACATTTTGGCAAAGAAACTATTTGCTTGCTGAAGGCATGATGGAATTGTTCTTCCTTAATTGGTAGCATGGACAAAACAACTGGCCAAATTGTCTTCTGCTTGTGTTGCAGAAGCTTGACCTGAAACCTGGTCAGTCAGGTATCAGGAATTTCTCTCTTTCAATGGGTCAGATTGACTTGAGATAGCATGGCATAAGAACTGGTCAAATTAGCAAGTTTAGGATTCTCACAGGAGGCAACTATAGCTGTAAGACACACATGCATACAAGCTTGATTTCAGTCAATCCTTCTGCACATGTAACTCAAAGCATACACCAACCCTGAGCCAAACATGGACTGCTTTTACCTTGTTGGGGACAGCAGGAGGGAGGACACATGGAAAGCCTTCAGTGGGAGAGTCTATAACATCACTAAAACCCTGCACAGCCTCCTCAGACCTCCTGCAACACACAGAGGCAGAAGAGAAAAAAAAGAAAGAAAAAGTTAACTCTTAAGAGAACTCAAGATGTCAGTGCTTGCCTGCAGTGTCTCCTTTGCCTTCTGCTTACTACTCCTCTCCGCAAGCCATTTCTTGCCTATAAGGAAGCTGTCATTCCCTGTGAGAATCCCTGAGGTGGCTGAACTTACCATTTGCCACTTGCAAACATCCTGGATGTAACAGCAAAAATTTTCTGGCTTCTGACTGCTCTGCCTCTGCTAACATACAATATTTTCCTCACAACTGTCATGGAAGTGCTGAATGATTTTTCTTTGCCAAGTTCCTCTTCCATCATGGATTTGGAACGGAACTAAGACATGTCTCATGAGAAGCTTTGTAATCACATCCCAAAACAGAACCATCTTAAAAAGGGTGAGAGTAGTTCTGAACCATCACTGAAATCAGCACCAAAAGGACAGCCCCAGCTGCCACAGCCTGGGTATTAATTTAAAGATAGGAGCATAACAGAGATGGCACTAGAACAGGAGCATAACAGAGATGGCACTGGAACAGAACTGATAGCACCCCACAGAGATGCAGGCATGGTTTTATGTTACCACTGCTGGTACAGCCAGCATGGAGATTAGGTGAGCTTTTGTCCACACATCTGCTATGGAAAATATATTATTACTATAGTCCCTGCTGGAGCAGAAGTGTGTACAAACAGCGGCAGGACTTTATTTGATTTCATAGAAGAGAAAACAAAAAGCAACACGAGCACTACACTGTAGTTTAGAAGACGTATTTAGCATTGCCCATGGCACTACAGACAATCTCACTGCCAGCTGCACCTCTCCTACTGTTACTTTAGAAACATTCCACACCTCTCACAGTTTTTACTAGCCGTCACAACTGGGGTTAAGTCATGGTGAAGGCCACATAGGTGAGGCTGGGAACCAAGCACAGGTTTACAGGAGACAGAACTCATCTACTTTATAATGAAATCATGAATATGATTGTTAGGTGGTCATAGAATCACAGAAGGGTTTGGGTTGGAAGCGACCTTAAAAGATCATCCAGACCCAACCCCTCTGCCAGATGTCACCTACTACATCAGATTGCTCAGGGCCCCATCCAACCTGGCCTTGATCACTTCCAGGGATGGACCATCCACAGCTTCTCTGGGCAACCTGTTCCAGTGCCTTGCCATCCTCTGAGTAAAGAATTAACATGTAATACAAATCTCTTCTCTTTTAGTTTAAAACCATTCCCCATCGTCTTGTCATGACCTGCCCTGTAAAAAGTCACCTTCCTTTCTTAATAAGCCCCTTCTAAGTACTAGAATGTTTCAATAAGGTCTCCCCCATCATTCTTTTCTCCATGCTGAACAAGTTGAATAAGATGATAAATAAGCCCTCTCAGCCTGTTTTTGTAGGAGAGCTGTTCCAGCCCAGGGAACATCTGTGTGGCCTCCTCTAGACCTACTCTAGCAGGTTCACATCACTCTTATGCTGGGGACCACAGAGCTGGATGCAGTATTCCAAGTGCAGTCTCACAAGAGCAGACTAGAGCGGGAAAATCACCTCTCTCAACCTGCTGGCCACTCCTCTTGTGATGCAGCCCAGGGTATGCTTGGCTTTCCGGGCTGTAAATGCACACTGCAGGCTCATGTACAGATTTTCCTCTACCAGAACCCCCAAGTCCTTCTCCACAGGGCTGCTCTCAATGCATTCATCTCCCAGTCTGTGTCCATGTCCCAAACCAGGTGCAGCACATTACACAGGGACTTGTTGAACTTTGCCAGATTCTCACTGAACCACGACTCATCAAGCTTGTCCAGGTCTCTCTGGATGGCCCCTTCTTCTGTTGTGGCAACTCCACCCCTCAGCTCTGTGTCATCTGCAAACCTGCTGAGAGTGCACTCAGTCCCACTGTCTATGTCATTGATATATTAAAGGTCACCAGTCCCAAGACAGAGCCTGAGAGACACCACTCGTTACTGGCCACACAATCATGACACAACCCATATAATAATCCTAAAAGGCAATCAAGAATTGCTGTCCTGTAGTTTTTGGATGCATGACTGCTGCTGCTTCCAAGCTAAGAGAGCAGTCACACAGACCCTTGCTTTGAAAGCAGTGGCTACATTCCCTCTTGTATGGAGGTACAACATATTTCTGTAATCTTGAAACTACTCTATCACAAGCTCCAATAATCATAATGCTCACCAGTTCTCTGACAATTCACAATTCATTTTAGTGGCCCAATGGTATAATGTAACTTGCATATAGGCTCATCTACCACAAAGTAACACAATGCTTCCATCCCACAATTTTCTCCTGAAAATCAAATGAGAGAGATCTGTATAATGTATCTAGAATTTAATGCCATAACATGTCTGGGAGGGAAGATGTAGGAGTTAGTCTTGACAACTTCAAATAAATATTGGAATAGTTTGATGGCAAATGTATTTTAAATTAATATTAATACTATACTAATACATGCTTTATTTATCATCCTATTCATTTACTTGAAGAATGTTTGGGATGAGCAAAATTTATGTCCAACGCAATACATGAAACATTTTCACTGTCTCTTAAAAATTTGAAGTTTCTGTTCTATGAGTCCTGAAAAGGCAAGAGCTTAATTTGATAAATTCTCATTTTCAGAAAGAAGTGTAACAATAGAACCTTTTGTGCAACCTTTTGGACGTCCTGGGGCCTTGTTGCAGCTAGTGTTTTCTCTGGCATGTCACTGAGGTGAATGCTGAATCATTCAGAGGTGTTAAATGCACTCCTGCATCATGGAAATCCAGCAGCTCCTACATGAGGTCACTGTGGCCAGTCCTGCCCCTGTCCTCCCACCATAAATTTGCTCAACACTTTGGGATGCCTGGAAAACTCTGGGAAGAAACTTTTCTTTACTGTTGAATACTAGTACAGTTCTATTGTCCAGTGAGTCCAGTAGATGCCAAAATCATCAGTCTTACTGTGCATTTAGAGATGTTCACAATTGTGTAATTATCCCAAATTAGGAATACACCATGGGCCTTTGAAAATCTAAGAGAATGCCTTAGATTTTATGTTATCTTTTATAAAATACCACAAAAATTTGGGGCTATTATAATTATTGCTTTAAAGTCCACATTCAATTTCCAGAACTTTGAACTTCTGGAATGAAAAACACTAGACTGTATTATAAAAAGGGAACATACTTCTTTTCAAATTGGACCTTCAAACTCTTGGACCACAGAAAAGAAGAACATCATCCTTCTGAAAAAGGAAAGCAATTCTGCAGATTGGGAGAGGGATATTTATGTACAAATGTATACTTGCTGAAGTTTTATTCTTAGGAAACAGCAATATGGGGAAGCATGGGGCCTGGAAATGCTGAAGGCTGAATTGGGATTTTGCTAGTGACAGTAACCACTGCATTAATTTCAAGCAGGCAGTCAAACTAAATACAGGTACTGCTGATCCACTGATAAATTCCACTCTCAATTCTGAAATGGAACAAGAAGAACCTTTGAAGATCTCTAAGCCACTACAACAGTTCTCATGCCTTGTATTCCTGTCTTGCAGCATCCTCTGCTATTTCAGTCTAGGGATCTTTCTACCCAGCTTTGAAAATCATTGCTATCTGCTGTAGCTGAGCCAGTTCAATAACCAAGTCAATGCAAGTATTTGCTCTAAGAAAAACACAAACTGGACAGAATTCCATACACCCTTTCATAAATATTCCAGAGCAAATGGGGATTTGTTGCACTCTAAAAGGCAAGTGCCCCAAATTCTCAGATAACTGTTTTCCTTAAAGTTCACAGGGAAGCAGGTGTATAGTTGTAAATACTTCTGCTAATCTGGAAGCCTTCCAATAGGAGAAATCCACAGCATGATTTGCAGCTATCTATGGAACAACAGTCAGTGTATTAACTGGTGTCCCAGCCTGATAAGAGTTTCTTACATGGAAACACTAATATGTTTTTTTAAATCCCTCACTAGAGGGGACGGGCAATTCAGAAGAACTGAAGGTAATGTGAGACAAGAACAGGTCTGAAATGCTCATAAGGAAAATTCTGGGCAACCACTTCTCTTGAGCAACAGCTTCTGCTGTTTCACTCCCTTGTTTCTGCCTAGAGAGATGCATTTGCTTTACCAAATGTAATTGTTAGCTACCCGGTGGAGACAGCTGAAAACATGACACGAATAGCCCTGTCCAGCTTTGAAATTTGCTTACACATGGATTCCTGGAGCTCAAGAGAAGGAATTACTGAAGCAGAACTCGGAAAAGGAAGGAATCGCTACAGATGAGAGGCGGTTTGCTCTCAGCTGGTGACAAACTTTCTGCCCACAGACTCTGACTTCCAGTAAGGAACCTCCCTGCCACTCGTACTCCGCTCTGGCTGCTGGGCAGCGCCCGTGGTGGCCACCGCTCCCACTCGTGGGCAGCCCGTGCTCAGGACTTCGTGCGCCCACAGCGGTGGGCAGGGTACCGGGAGAACCCCGCCACTGTTCTTGCGGGGCAGGAGAGAAAGGAGAACTCCAGGGGGAAATTAATCTTGCCATCCAACCCGCCTTCCCACCTCCTGAGAAGTCCCAATAGGAGAGGTCCCCCACTCCCAGGACGGCAGGAGAAAGCCCGCCGAGCCCCGCTCTTTCCCTCCAGGGAGAGGGGCACCCGCTGCCGCCCCATGGCCCGCTTCCCCCGGCCGGAGCGGGGCCGGGAGGGACGGAGGGAGGGAGGGAGCGAGGGCCGAGCCCACAGCCAGACCCGGACCTGCCGGGTTGGGCTCGGGCATCGCCTTCCCCCTCCCCGGTTCTCCGCCCTCCCGGCCAGCCCGCGAGGGCTCTTCCTGCTGCTCCAGCACNGTACCTACCCTCCGCTGGCTCCGGCAGGGAAGCCGTGCTCCGGGGAAAACATGCTGGACTGCTCCGCTGAGTCAGCTCCCGGGTTCCCTGCTCGGGAGCCTGCTCTTCCCCGGCCTCGCCATGAAGAAGGGCACGGGTTCCCTCCCGGCCCCCTGCGAAGCCGCGGCTCCCGCCCCCACCCCTCCTCTTCCTCTCGGGCCGGGATCCACCGGATAGACGGGGAAGGGACCCGCACGGCCGGCACCGGGCCCGGCGGGCAGCGGCCCCGGAGAGGACGGAGGGGAGGAGGAGGAGGAGGAGGAGGGATGGAGGACGAGGAGACAAGGGGGGATGGGGTGATGACTCGTGCCCCTCCTCCGCTGTGACAGAGCGGTTCCCCCTGGAGCCCCCCGTTGTGGGAGCCCATGGATAGAGCACAGCGTGCAGGAGCAGCTGCTGGGACAGCCGACCCGCGGATGCTGCTGTTCAGCTTGTCCGTGAGGGTAACACAAGCAAGCACGGCGTTAGACAGGGACGGCAGAGGGGTTTCACTTATTCAACTCTGCTCTAGAACGAGATGACATCTCCGGGCTCTCAGTATCCAGTGAGGAAAATGAGCATCAAAGCAGTTCTCCACAGATCTCCATACATTTTAAGGGAAGGCTAGGAAGATACTAAATCCACTAAATCCAAATTCTTGTCGTTTGGACCTGACATACATCAAGTACCGCAGAGATTTGGTTCTGCGCCCTTTATGAAATAGCTCATTGATGCAATGTGTAAACTAGGGAACCTCAAATTTTCACGGGTCACAAATGCCTTAACCACATGTGTTTCCATTCACTCATCAACAGATTGTCATTCCTGATTAAAAAAAAAAAAAAAAAANGAGAACATGGTCTGCTATAGCAAGAATATGCATATACCTGTGTTTAAATGAGAACAGAGAGTTCTCCTGAACTCATATTTTTTCCTGTGCTGCTCAGTTTCATTCCACAGGATGATGTCATGATTTCTCTTTACAAGACCTATAAAAGCAGCAGCTACAGCCTTATGCCAAATGTCAGCCTCACACTGGGTTTGTTCTAACTAATAAAGGGGACATAAGGAAACACAGAACAACAGAACATGAGATAGAATTTGCCAGAGAGCTAGGAAAAGATGTAAAGGAAGAGTGCAAACATGTATGGAGACAGACCAGACAGCCCTAGCAGATAGAGATGGGGAAAAAATAAAAATGCACAGAGCAAGGAGTTATATCAAAGTTCTGGGGATGAATGCAGCATTTTCATCCTAATGCTTCCTATAAATTCTGCTCTTGAAAGACCTGGATAGAAATTATTATGGGGACTTCAAGGTCTGTGGGTGGGCAAGGAGACTGTAAGGAGTAAGGAATCAAGATAGGTGACAACTTTGAACGGACAAAGAAAGGGTCCACTTGCTGTTTTTAGTAACTTGCACGGAGCCCAGGTGACTCGATTTCCTCTTGTCTAGCTCTTGTAATTCCCCAGAAGATCTGATGCTGGAGCATGGGCCAATTCATACATCCTCACTCCAATTCAAACGCCTCCCAAATGGGCACAGGGCACTGAATAGAGCAGCTGCTCTCTGCACAGGCAGATCTTACTCATTCACCTGAATCTCTGAGCAGATATGTGACTGGACCAAGGCAAAGAGCCAAGCTTGCCATTTCTGCTGCATCTAGGAAGGAGGAAGAGACAATATTTTTTGCTGTTAGAGAGGGCTGCCAGCAGTAACTACTGCCCTCCCCCATCTCATGGTCATTATCAGCAGCACTATCAAGCCTGGCCATGGTGAAAGCAAAGCATACAGAGAGGCTCAGGTCTTTCTGCCATTCTTGTTCTTCGGCAGCTTGCCACTCCAGGCAAGAGCCAACTTTGTTCACATACAAAACCACACTGAGTTCAGCTTTCATTTAACTGTCTCACAGCTTTACCTAACCTTCTGTGCAACTCCAGTTGTGTACAAAGCCCTCAACATGCATAAGCAAAACAGCAAACAATTATTGAATATCTTAATTACTGTTCCAGTTAGCCTCCTTTAGCAATAGCAATATGAATAGGTCACATGTAAGCAAATCACAGGACCACTTTCTGTTCCTCAACTTAAAATCAAGCTAACGATTGTTACTATTTACCCTGCTGATGTGAAAATATTATCTATTATAAGCCTTCAGTTGTAATAAGTAGATTCAGCTCCTATTGATACTTGCCTTCTTATATGACTAATTCAGTGTACTTACAGTCTCAGATTTTAATCCCTGTATGTGTCCATACTTGCATGGATCATTACGCACTTTATAGTTATTGCATGGCTTAGGGACTGGCACGTAAGTTTTTGTTCTTTCGGGTATCCTTGTACACACATTAATATGTTATTGCCAATTACAGTAATTGGTGTCTACAGCTTTTGCTATGTATTTTCTCAGTTTTTATTAGCAGATTTTTTCCATGTGTTTAATTTCATTAGCATTTTATCTTGCTCACACAGGAAAAGTCTGTATTAGCTGTAACACAGAAACTGGTTGCTGCAATTCTGTTAATTGAGTCATTGTAAGAACATCAGCAGCTCCACGGAAGCTGCGCAGTACCACATAAACACAGCGGCATATCCTTCAAGGGTAAACTCTTTGGGGCAAAACCTGTATTTTTTAAGTTTTACTTCAATATTACACAAACTCATAGCTGCATCCACAGACAGAAACACACATGTTTTCACATCAGCTGTTTCCACGGATCTGTGCACACAGCTTCTAAATATAGCACCGGGTGTGCACAGACAGCACCTCCCGCAGTGCACTTGGACTCCTCATTTTATGTTCAGGACTGACATAATCAGGGTGGGATTCCTTTGAGTCTGGGCAGACCCTCTCTCATGCCCCTCCATCCCTTTAGTTTGTTTCATTTCCTACACAGACATCCGCTCTCCCCACCTCCACGCTCCCTTTCTGTCTCTGCAACTGCTTCTCTACACAATGCAGAATAGCACAATGTCTTTTAAAAAGCACACACACTTTCCCTGATGAAGCTGAAACTGCCCCAAACTCTATCCATTACACAACGCCACGCAAGCAGAAGGGAAGATCTGGATCAACCCTCCCCCCCACCTATCTTTGCTCCCATTCCTTCTAGATGCAAAATATTTTTAATTGGCATTGCAAGCAAGACGAGAATAAAAGCAGCTAAGCTGTTCATCCCCTACCTGAGCAAGGATCTCTCATCCCCAGCTGGTGAGCAGATGGAGACAGGGAACCCAGCTGCTCTCCTTTCCTTGCACTATCAATTATTCACGTAGGTTGCAGTGTCCTCCCTCTCCCTCCCTCCCTTTCTCTTCCGCTGCCCCCACCTGCAGCTGAATGGAGATCGAGCAGGTCGGTGCAGTCACACTTGAAACTAGAGATCATTGTCGATTGAACAGCCAGCCTGTGGAGCAGCTGTGCTCCTAAGCAGAGAAGATTTGCCCTGGCAGAAGGGGACAGACTGGCAGCTCCAGAGGTGGAAGACAGGCAGCTCTCTACATCCACATCCTGCTCCCTGCGCTTCTAATCCCAGACCTGCAGGGATGACCTTTAAAAATGAAAGAGGGGTTTTTTTGGTTTGGTTTGGTTTTTTTTACCACAGAAAAGCACATATTTCTAGTCCTCTCAAGTATAATGACAGTTATTTGGTGACAGTGAACCGGGTTATGTGAATTCAAGTGTATAGATCAGAGTAGGAAGGGAAAGTAGAAGACTGGAAAATCTGTAACATGATTACGTAGTACTGATTTAGTCCCATAGCAAAGGCACTGGAGGGGGATAGTTTAAGGGGACAGGATGACATGGTACTTTCTGTAAATGTTTTTGGTAATCATGAGTCATGAGACTGACCAGTGGGTTGAAATGATTCTTCAGTCACAATTTTTGTAGATAATTAAAGGATTCTCATGTGGTACCAGTCTTAGGCAAAGGTAAAATGAGTTCTGGAAGACTTAGGTCAAGGCATTTAAAGCATTTTGCCTTTGTAGAGGGCTACTACCCACAACTGGGTGAGTGTTCTAGATCTCCCTCGCAGCAAAGTTAGGTTGAAATCCCAGGACAAATTAACTGCTCCGTTTTGCACTGGAGTAACTCACCCTGAATCATCCCAGTCCCATCAGTTTGCTGGGGACCCTGCTGCTGTATCAACTCAAGCATCACAGTAATTTGTTCTGTTAATTCTTCCCATGGCAGAGTCACCACAGAGACAAATAAAAAACCCCACCATACTAGAGTGCTCAAACAGTAGGTCATCATGGTTTTTCTGCCCTGTTTAACTTTTCCAATCTTTTTGAAAAAAAAAGTCTGCAGGAATTTTACCAGAAGGGAAGAGTTTCATAAAATTACATTAAAAATAAAACGCCTAATAGAAAACCTTGGTACTGCAACTACAATCATGAGTAAAATTCCTGAAAACCAGTAATCCTTTAAGAGGTCACTGTGATTGTTAGTAATTATTTTCCTATTTTCAAAACTTTACATATCAAGCTTTGTCAAGCATTTCTCCACAATTCTTTTGGCTGGAAATATTTTATTTTTAATAAAGAAAAAGTTATTACCTTTTTATTTTCATTTGAGCATTGGAACCACCAAGTTCTGTAGATGGAACAATAACAAATTTCCCAAAGATTTGTTTTGTGTAGTTGTTCTAGGTCCAAGAACTCTAATTGAGTCTGCTGGAGCACTTACAAGACCCTTCTTTTGTGCTGGATCTTTGATGAGGTTCACTTTCAAACCTTTCCCTCCTTTGGATCTTTTTTCCTGATTGACCATTTTAATTAAATTTAAAGGAACCTTTTTTTCTGAGATAACAGAAAAAAGTGTCTTTGAGATAATTATCGAACAGATAATTATCAATTATCAAAACATAATTTAAAGAAAATTATCAAATCAACAAATTATCTTTGAGACCTTGATACCCATATATTGGTAGAAAATATCTATTCCAGAGGTTACAAAGGGATAATGGTATACAGGTACAGACATACTGTCTAAAGTAAGTTTTATTTCCAGAAAAGTAGACTAAGTACAAGACATGGTAAAACTCAGTAAAGTAAGAAATTCAGCATTGTAAATATTGGAAAAGCATTTATTTTTGGCTTTTCACTAAGCAGCAAACATCAATACCTGTGCATCTACCTACAGATATAGGAGCGTAGATTTATGAATGTTTTGGAAATATTAGACTCATGCTGGACTAACAGTATGACTACTTTTCTATCTTACAATTTAGTATTATTTGAATTATATACTATATATACAATTTATATACTGTACACAATTTAGTATTATATACTAAAAATTAGTATTATTCATAACCTGATCAATACAATTATAACGTCCTGCCATTTACACAAGTCTTTAAATCACCCTTAGATTATAAACTGACTGGGTCTTCCCATATGTCTGTAAAGACTGCAGAAGAAATTGTTTCCATATAAATATGAGCACTTCCCATTTCTTGCCACCTTTATTTGAATATCTCACAATGCACTGCTGATATTGGTTCTCATTATTACCACTGCTCCACATAAGGATGAACTGGCACAGAGATACTAACACTCACTTATCACCCAGGGCCAGAAAAAGGAAACAGAGCCCTGAGTCCATCAGTGCAGTTGTATAAAGAGCCTGAGATGCTTCCATACCATGCTGACACAGGACAGTCCCAGTCAGATCAGCCAGTGGGTCCAGGTGACATCCTGAATGCCAGTGCTGGTGCAGTGAAGGGGACTGGGACAAGTGGCCAGTGATGGAAAAGGTACATGGCATGACTCCTTTGCAAGCAACTGGAATTTAAACTGGCTCATGACAATATAGCATCAATCTCTCAGCAAGGCCCTTAGATAACTCACTTTACTTGGAAGCTCTGAGCAAAATTGCCTGCTACTAAAACTTAATTACATAAGAAATATTTATCAATTTATCTCTTTGTCAGTACTGTATGAATTCGGGAATTAGGGGGATTTTGACAGTATAACTTTGGATATTTGTCAACAGGGAAAATTCATTAGGAAGGAAATTATGGGATTGCTTGCTAATTTCAGAGATGACTGGAATGGCCATGATTCAGAAAAGATGAAGCAGCTCCTCCACAGAAATGACATCTAGGTTCATCACTATAGGCACAGCAAAAGGACAAGTGACGACATTCAGGTTGCACCAAGGAAAATTTCAGCTATATTCAAGGAAAAAATTGTTCTTCCTATGAGGGTGATTCAGTACTGAGAAGTGCCAAGAGAGACTGAGTAGTATCATTCTTGGAGATCTTCAGAAGTTGTATATACAAAGGCCCTTCTAGCTTTGAAGTTGACCATTTAGTGCACAGTAGTTGACCTAAATGAGAGCTTTTCATACTAATTCATTCTATGGTTTTATTCACTGCATGTTAAAAAAATCCATGGCACGAAATGTTCAAAAGCTCAAAGCTCATAATTTCAGCATAATATATAAGCTTCAAGTTCTGCAGTGTATCAGATCATAACCAAGTCGAAATTCTTCACTGATGGTTTCTACCCAGAAATCAAGTTCTCTAATCATTCAGCAGGTTAAAATTTTCTTGGCATATGTGAAAGTACTTGGAAAATCAGAGTTCAAATCATCCAGCAAGTCTTGCCATGGACATATATTACAGGGGCTCAACAAGAGGATAACTCAGGGAGATGGAAAACACTAGATGTGATGATAGCTCTAACAGAGGAAGGCCCTCTAATAAAAGACCATATTTTGCAAACAGTTCTCATTATCTATGTAATAATCATGCTTAAGAGAAAGGACTTAGTTTCTAGGCCTTACTGCACCATTAACTTCATAATGGGCTTTAACTAATAATTTTAACAAAGGAAAACTCTACACTTTCAGTAAGCATAGTCCTTCAAAATCAGTGATATATGAATATACAAAGCCAGTTCACATCCGTGAATTACATGTGAAATCCAGGCATAGAAGTGAAAGGATTGGCAGGGTCACGTTAAAATAGATGGATGGACAGCAGAGAGACAAGTCATTCGACTGAGGAAAGGCTGAAAAGCACAAGGGTGAAGACATGGACGTTGCCTAGGTTGGATAGACAAGTTTAACAATTTGCAGTAGTGAAATGTTAATCAGATAAGGGGAATAATAGGTGCTTAATCCAAACAGAAGGACAAGGAAGCACAAGCAAAGATTTTTTTTGTGGCACTGGCTGCTAGAAATATACAAGGGATGAGAAGGAAGAGAGGTTAGAAATGGATGCGGTGCCGATGAGAACAACAGAGGAACGCGTGGATGAAAAGGCAATCGGACAAATAAATTTCTTTTGCAGAATTGGGGATAAAGGTGCTCGCAATTTCCTTCTTTCCAGATAATCTGGACCAGCGGGTATTATTCCTCACCAACATCTCCTGCAACTCTGAAGGGCGCAGAAGGGGTTAAAGCAGCTTGCAGCACAAAGGGCGGCGGGAGCGGCTTCTACCAGACCATGTCGAGCTGCGGAATCCCCGGGGACGGAACGCCCGGCCCCCTCCTCCGGGAAATGGGAACGGTGCGGCGGCTCCTTTAATAACGGGAGCCGGTGCTGATTAGTGTGGACGGCACGATCCACTGCAGAGCGGGAGCGGGAACAGGAGCGGGAGCAGGGAGGCCGCCAACAGGCTGCTGTGCCCGGAGTGTGTTAGGGACGCTCAGAAGGGCTTACACCCCCGGCGCATAAATACAAGCGGGGAGGGGGTCATGCTGACAATTTCTTAGACATGATCAACACCTGAAATACCGCGAAAATATCTGTTTCAGTGAAACGTTTGTACTTCAGTGAAACATTTCTTCTTTTTTTTTTTTTTTTTTTTTTTTTTTTTCTTTTTCATTGGAGGATGCAAGCTAGCTCAGGAAAATCTCGGCCCTGTTTCCAAGGCACAAAATAAGAGTCAGTCCCCATTCTAAAAGAGCACATTCTCTGAAAGACCTGCAGTGAACTAAAGGATTTGGTTAAAGTCCCAGCTGAAGGCTTTATAGTAACTAGAATTTGATCTGAGATTACCTGAATCAGAAGTCAATGCCAGTTACAGGAACAGTCTCCTTGTTTCCCTCTTCCTTCCCACCCGCAATATAGTGCCTTTGTCCAGTCAGGGCAAGAGAAGGATATTGTAACTTACGGGAATCAGGACAGTAAACAAACAACGTGCAGATTGTTCACAATTAATTACTCAATAGAATTTCATTGGAAAGCACCTAGCAATTATTCCACATCAACAGGCCACCTGGAAAGCCGTAAGGGTGTAGGAGACAAAGTAATGGATCTTTTATTTGTTAGTCAATAAGGACACATAGACAAGGTTTGGTAGTGTAAGCATGTACAACAGTAGAGAACAGCTGATACTTGCTTTGACAAATACTTGGCATATATAAAAGCTTTAAAAGAATCACTTTGTCACATTCCATAAGAAGGTGTCTACCACTTAGGAACCATATGCTAACTCTAAATATCTAGAAAATCTATAGATGAAGATTGTGGGGAACACTTTGCATCTGTGAATGGCTAAATATGTGTCATAATGTGTTTGCACATTACACACTACATACCATTCTATGTGGCATGTGTGGGCTGTGCATTATAGGTACACATACATTTATCCAATACATATATTCTGTGTATCAGACATGCAGTAAAAATGGAACCTATGACTTCAAGTTTACTTGTTACAGATAAGTGCCCCCTAAACATTTTGGAGTACTATCAAACATGTCTCACAAAATAGCGTTTCCACATCAAACTTAAATGACAAAAAAAAAAAAAAAAAATTCTGTGGCCAGTTTGTTAAGCATCTCAGTGGCCTGGATAGCACTAAGAGGACAAGCACCACAGGAAAATCAGCCTGCATAGAGCACCTTGGTTAGTAAGAATCCAGTATAATTCCCAGACTGCAGGGAGCTAAACGGCTACAGTAAAAGAAAAAATTCTATTCAATTGCAGTGAAATTGGCTCACTTACTTCCCTGTGGTAGGATGGGGGAAAGAATCAAAAGGGTAAGAGTGAGAAAACACATGGGTTGAGATAAAGACAGTTAATAGGTAAAGAAGGGTCTGCATATGCAAGCAAAGCAAAACAAGGAATCATTCACCACTTTCCATGGGCAAGCAGGTGTTCAACCATTCCCAGGCCAGCAGGGCTCCATCATGTGTCATGATTACTTTGAAGAAAATTAACTCTTCCACAGACAAAACCAGCACAGCATGGGATCAAAAGCACCCAGGCATTCTCAGGAAGCAGGTGGTCTTAAATAAATTGTAGACCTGAAATAAAGAATGCCAGCAGTGCTTTGCTTACATAAAACTGGGAACAGGGAAAATCCAGCAATCTTTTAACAGCAAGTGCAGCTGCACGAAATAAAATGTAATGAAAGGAAGGCAAGATGTTTACTTCCTTCTCAAAGAATATCAAGAATTGATAAATCTGTTTATATAATTGATGTAAATATATTTGCAGAATGAAAGACAGAGCTATAATCAATCACGGGACTCTACCAAAATGAGATAAGTTAGAGGCAGTAGATCTTTACACTTTGTTAGTGCTCAACTAACCAGCCCAGCTGGCTTGGTGTGAATGCTATGGAGATAACTCGCAAGGGTCAACAGTTAAACCAGAGAGTTTGGGATCAGCAACAACAACTCTCATCCTGAAGAGTTTTGCATAGGCATGTCAAATGTGGAGAATCACCTAACCACAGCCTTGTTATTTATAATACCAGTATCCCATCTATGACCCCAAAACAGTAATTTCTTTTCCCTTTGATTCATTCAAGAGCATACATCCAGTATTAATCTGGAGAATGTCAGGTTTGATTTTTTCAGCATTTTGTGTATGTTTTCAAGCTGCACCACTTCCATTGTATCTTACTGACCTACCATAAAACCTTATTACTATGGCAATTTCTAGCCAAAACTCCTCCATTTAGAGAGCCACAATTCACAAGAAGCCTTGATTTTGTCTACTTTTTGTTTGGAAATATGTTTACAGCCAAATTCCATACTGCTTGTTTGACCTATCAGTTTCAACACAACTTGTAAGAAAAAATATTCAGTCTCCAAATTAACAAAATACAAAATAGGAGCATAAAAATAATCTCTGAAACAAGCCTTTGCCTGGAAATGAACATATCTCTGCCTTCTCCAACCCCATAATGGAGTGTGTTGACATGGTAGATACTGTATTGCCAGTTTCATATACTTGAGGTTCAGCATTTTAGAAATCATGAGGCAGGCTTAACAAAGTTCACCATAGCTGGGCTGCTATGGAACAACACTTCAGGGTAGGATTGCAAGAGGAAAGCAGCAAGCAGAAGCAAGACATGCAGAAAGCTGTTGTCCTCAATACAAGCAAACAATTGTCAAGGATTTTGCATAAATAAAAATCACCTGGCCTTTACAGTGTTCATAGGAAATTGAAAATCATTTCATCTCCATACAGCCCTCGTTCTGCTCTGACCCCTATTTCACAAATAGAATTTAAAACCAGCAGGTGAACATAATATTGCCAAGGAAGCAGAGGAGTTAGCTCTCATCACAGTGGCCCTTTGTTTTTACTTAAGTTGGCCAAATGTTCATGCCATAACAGTGCCTGAAGTACAAATTTAGGAAGACCTGGTGATTATCAAAAGTTCTTGCTGAGTAGCTCCATGAGGAGGAGAGTCTGGCTAAAAGGAGCACCACCATATATCAGAGACTTGGAAACTTTATCAATATTAATGGGACCCAGGAACTTTGTCAATATCAATGGATCTCAAGTAGGTGTAGACCTGTGAGAGCTCAGGTGTGAGAAGTAAAGGGTCATATAATGGTGATTCTGATAAAAGGCTTTTCTTTCTTTTTTAATCAAGCACTATTTGGAGGAAGCAGAGAGGAACAGAGGAGGCAGTGGACAAGAATACATATACCTCATCAGTACTTCCAATATAGTCAAAGAAATCTCTTCAGCCAAGACTGTGATCTCTCATGCCCCAAGTGTCAATGAGAGCTTTTCAAATAGTTAACACCTTCTCATGAATCACTCTGGTATCTTTCATCATCTGCAAGGGATTTCACAGAACAGTTATATGAATCAGGGGTTGCTAATAGCCAGTAAACTTAACAACTCTACTCAAGAAACAGAGACACTATCATGGAGATCATCTTCAGCATCAAATATGACTTCAACACCAATGTCTGCAAACTATGACGACTCTCCCCTGAAATTCTCCCTTCAATGGCAGTCTCCTCATTTTCACAGAAAGACCCTTTGCAACCAGTCCAAGCTTTCTCATGGAACAGGTACAATGTGGAACGAGCAAAGTTGCACAGTCATCTCCATTAATAAATTCTCAAAGCCATCAGTTCAACCAGATATACTATTAATTCCACATATTGAGTGTCCTGGTTCTTTGTTGCCTACAGTGAACAAGAAAGCTATCTCTCAGCAACAGAAGTCCTGATAATGCAGAGTTCCCCTTCACAAACAATAGGAGTTGCAGTATCACTACTGCTGTGCCTCAGGAGAAAGTAGAAAGGTGGTGTATTGCTTTCACAGTGCTCATTTACAAGGAGAAGGCTGGATTGGCAGTGATGTGGTGTGATGCTTTTATGAGACTGTCCCTGCAGCTGGTGGCTGACCTTGGAAACAGTCATTTGCCCCCACAGGAACAAACATCTGAAACATTGTCACAATGACATTCTAGAATGTACCAGAATGACAATGCAGATGCCATACAAACTGCAACACTACAAGGCATGAGAATGGCACATACCAGAAATGCATTATGATGTGCTCTTGCTAATTTGGCAGCGTCCATTAGGAATGCAAATCCATGCCAGAACTGGACAAAATCTGTCCGTATCACTAAAGAGACTGACAGCTCAGGCTGAGGAACCATGCCAAGATAAAAACTACATTCTTTTCAGTTCATGTGACTATTTGCTTTCATAAAATAACATATTTGCTCTTTCACTGACCCCTGTGAATGCCTATTTGCAGGGATGTAACTGAAATATAACACCCATTTTTCCTGAGGCAGAAAAAGGAACCAGATTGAGTTTCCTCCCTCTGAGGTGTGCTGCTTTTATGGCAGGTGGCTGGAGCAAAGTGCAGTGAAAACTAGTGGTAAAACTAAGCTGAAACGGTGTTGCCTTTGAGTGGAAAATATCTAATGAAGGAAAAAAAGGATCCCAGTTACAGACCTAGTTTTCAGGCAAAAACTATCTTTACTAAAATAGATTTTTATTTTTCTTTTCTTTTCATACTAACTTATCTATCTCAGGTCTTCCATAGCTAAATTATGTGTGGCTTTGTCACACTTGCTTTAGACTTTGAGCTTCTTAGGCTGAGAACAGGCATCAAGGAGCATGTGGAATTCTGTGCTACAAAGCACAGCACTCAGAAAGGGGCCAGTACCAATAACAGCAGTGTCCTTCTACAGAGCACAACCCATTAATAAAATAGTTAAGTGATTTCCATGTCTGGCGACATTTTCCCCATTCTCCCACCCCACTATTTACTGAAAGAATTTGAAGAAAATGCAATGTTATACAATAGGAATGTAGGACCACCTTATGGAGAGACATTGTGGGTTCCACCACTGACAGGAAACAATGCCAAATTCCTGATCAGGAATCTGCATTCTGGAACAGGCATTTCAACCTCTTTCTCAGCTCCTCACAACTATTACATTTTAGTCCACAGCAAGTTGCACAGTTGCTGAATTCCAACTCAAGTAGGCTGTATTTTACTGTTGGGTGGTAATTCCCAAATATTTCAGGTGTGGTTCCCTAGCAAAACCATCTAGTGCTGTTGGAAGGAGAAGGGCATCCCCCTTTCTTCAAAACAGAAATAGGCTATGAGGTCCTTTCTCCTCTCCTGTGGCCATACTGACACTTCCTGCATGTTTCTCTGACTGTTAGTGTATGAACACAGGAGAAAATAGCATTTTTTTCCTTTTTACTTGTTTATGCCCTGTTAGCCATTCAGAACATGTCAGGGAGGGCTCCAGGGTATAACAGGTTTGGCAACATGAGCAGCAAGAATATGTTGCTAGAACTAGGGATGAAGATAAGGAACAGAAACTCTGTGGCAATTACACATTAACTTTTCTCACTGCATCTCATGTCCTTCAGCTGAAAAGTTTCCTATTTTAGAATGGTGAAATTATGTCTGGAGAAAAGGAATGCTCCATAGCAAAGCTGCTCAGCATACACAAATCTGATTTTCTTTTCTTTCCAGAGACAGCTAGTACAGTCTAGAATGACAGCAAATTATCTCCCTGTGTTCTTTTAACTATTCTGAACTGGGTCCTTAGTTTCATCTTACAACTATTTCTTCCTGCTCATTTGCTCTTTCCACACTATGGAAATTTCCACAGTGTTGATTCTTTCACCATATTCTAGCAGTAGGATCTTAACTGCCCTCCTTCTTCACATTTAGTCATGGCCATCTCCTCCTCTGTCTAACCCACATCAGGAGCTCTAAATTAGCAAAAAAGGAGAGGTCACAGTAGTGTCCCATTTAGAAGCATTTCAGTCACTAAGGTGGATTCCTTCTGAGAAGTGCATACTGCTAATTTACATCCCACATACAGTAACATCTCAGCAAAAGTACTGCAGTGTGCAGAGATTCTACACAACTGAAGAAAGTCTTCCAGCAAAAAGTAAATAATTTAGACCAAGCTGGGCTCTATCATTAAACTAAATCTGCTGAAGAAAGTTTTACCAATGCTAATGAAACCTCACAAATTTAAAGTTCTTGCTCTAAGGAGAACTCCGAATAAAAAGATGAGGAAGCTTCTAGCCTTCACTTTCTCTTTTTTTTTTTTTTTCCCCAGAAAAAAAGCAAAACATGATGTACGTGAATTTAAAATTCTGTAAGGGGATATAAACCCCCTCATATCATCTTGGTAAATGCTTGCTATTTTTCTGTTCCTCTCCTGGTAGGAGAAGGAGGTGCTGCTCTGTTAATTTTAAATACTCATGAACTCTAGGTGTGCAGACAGCTCTGAAAACACTTCACATCTTGAATGTGACTCCCCACTTTCAGAAAAGAGAAGTCCTCTAGTTCTGCACAACAGAACAAGTGTCTCCGACTCAGTCTCTGTACATTTATGCTTTTCAGGCATCTTTCAGACAGCTGGAAAATTAAGAGCATCAGTAGAAGCTCTTTGTGTAATATCAGTCCTTCTGTGACCAAATCGCAGCCCTGATCTACAGAGAAAAGCCACTGCAGGTAGAAGACAGTCATGCCAAAAAAATCCACCACACAGTGACTACACATATAACTTCCAACCATTGTCCTGTAAGAACTGGAATAAACTGGAAGGAAACAGAGATTTCCAGTTCCCAAGAAATGTATGACCATTAAGCTCTGGCAGGTCAAATACAAATAGTTTTCCCAAAGTTACACACATATTTTGAATATCCAAGTATAGGCGCTCTGCTTTCCTTGAGGTTTTGCTTTCTCCTGCCTAAAATTAACCAGAAACATCTACCAGAGCTGCCCCATGATCTCTAGATAAAATGCAGTGATGCAATTTCCCTAGTCACAAAAGTGACTGTGCAAAACGTGGGGGACAAAAGGAGAGGCAGACAAGACTGGAAAAGGTGATTCAATAACACTTTGTCCCCAGTACCTGCTCAGGTTCTCAGAAATTGCTTCAGGATGAGGTTATGGGGAAGAATAGACTTAGCGATTACGGTCAGATTAATCGTGCCGTGGTGTGCACGTCACAAGCCCTTGGGAATAAAGCAAGCTTCTCTGCATACCAAGCTGATAACTGAGCTTACTGTAGGTACTAAGTTAATTAGTAGCAGTCTGGGCAGAAGGTTGAGTAGATAGTGAGATGAAACAGGGGAAAGGTGAAATGCTTCCTAGAGGCTGACAACAAGATACGGGAAGAAACAAAGAAACAAATTTTTTTAAAAAAAGGAAATTCACAGTCCTAACTAAAGAAATACACTGTTAAATGAAGGTTTCCACAGTAGGACCGAACAACAGAGAACAGAAAGCTTTCTGTAAAAAAGAAAAAAATCTCTACTGTGCATGAAAGGGAGACAGCTTAGCATGGCAGGATTAATCTCCTTGTTTACTCTCCCGGCTTCAACACCTTGTTTAACAAACCCCACAGAGTGATATCTCTCAAGCCTTACCCAAACCCTACTGCATTTTCTGTGCC
The DNA here is from genome assembly GCA_013389925.1 of Aegithalos caudatus. Lineage (NCBI taxonomy): Eukaryota > Metazoa > Chordata > Aves > Passeriformes > Aegithalidae > Aegithalos > Aegithalos caudatus. The sequence continues at coordinate 317,850 of WEIU01003887.1, forward strand.
TTTTAATCACCAAAAACTTCTTGATGCATCTGTGTGATCAATTTTTCTTTGTTATGGATCCCAGTGACAGTCTGAATCACTCTGTGGAGAGAACCAAAACAGCAAACTGACAAAAATTTCAGAAGTCCTTCTGAAATGCTAAAAGGCCTCATGTAGAAAAACACTTTTCTCCTAGAAAACACTTGCAAATGTTAGTTCATAGAAATTCATCCTGCTTTGTATCCTTAGACTCACAAAGCAGTATGTATCACATTCATAAACATATTTAACTAATGCACTCACAGCTGCATCATAAAATATTGTTGTTTTATGCATGCTTGTAAATGAACAAAAATAATTCCTAAAAATTCAGCACCGTCATCCATGAATTACATAGGCAAAATCTACAGGAGTTACTGAACTCTGAACTTGAACAGAAATAAACTGATGCAATCAATGCAAGCAACAACCAATTCAACCATTTCTAGCCTCTTTCATCCCAATATTTCATAACTATGTCCAAGACTATTTTAGAAAATGGTGCACCAATCAAAACTACTGTACAGATCTTCAGCAAAACCAATATCTTTCTATCTATCCACAAATCAGATACAGCATTTCCAATTACAGAAGTAGTTCTCCAGCAAATAATGAAGGGTTTTTTCACTGTTCTGTCTTTCTACTAACTTAGCAAAAAGATGTAGCCCAAAAGCAGTGCCTACTCCCCACAGGAGAACGTGCAAACAAGCAAAATGCCTCAGCTCCCTCCACACAGCTGAAGTACCTTCTGAAAGAACTTACAAGGGGGATTCAACAATGGTCAAATTGTTGAGGCCTTTGGACAGTAGACAGTGTACATACCAGAGCTGGGAGCTCTTTAAAGTCATCAAGCTGAGCTGGTAATCCATGATCATTTTAACAGGCTTTGCTGAGTAAAAAAAAAAAAANACTCCATCAAAGCAGGAAGATTTCCTTCTGCTCCAATGGTTTGGGCCAAGTCAATCAAATGAAAGCCACCACAGCTCTGGAAATTATTCCCACTCTTCCTCCCTTCTCCTCCACCACTCTGGCTATGCATTCCTATTGATTCCCTTTAATGGGGAACTAATGGTTAGATGATACATAAGGGATGAGATTAAGCCCATTAAATTCACTTTGGAAAAAGGTAAATACTTTCCCACTGAGACAGCTGGGCTGGTTCAGCAAGAGATCACCTGAGAACTGAGTCACTGCAAGGAAGACACGAGGAAATGGAAAACGAGCAGGAGGATAATTTTAATTACCTCCCCAAAACAGCAGGATGTAAATCTTTTATCTCTGAGGAATGGTTCTAACAACCATCAGCTACACTGGCTAGAAAGTAGTTGCTGTTTGTACTGACACATGCAGATTCTACCATGGGTCGGTCACAATGCCTGTGTAAACAGGCTCTCAAAACAGTTTTCTCAACTCTTCCTTAGCAGTTAACGTGTCCTCAACACCAGGCAACCCCAAAATGCAAATCATGTTTTCATCTAAATAATAACCTTGCAAAATGACATCCTACACACCAGAATCCTGACTTTCTCCCCTTTATGTGGGTGTTAAGTCTGCCACCTTCAAAAGAACTCTCTTGAAAGCAAAGAATGGATAACAATCAAAGCTAAAGGTTCTTTATTTGTCAGCAGCCAGAAAAGCACTTATAAGGAGAAAATATTCAAAACATAGAAAGATGGACAAGTCTAGGCTGGAAGGGCATATGATCTGGTCCAACCTCTTACTGAGAGCTGGGCCCTGGACTCAGCTGTGTCTTGAATATTTCCAGCCAAGAGGATTCCTCCATCTAGGCAAGTAATAGCATGTTGCTGTTTTCACATTAAAGACTGGTTTTTTTATACAGAAAAGGCACTTACCTTTTTTCCTATTGCCTCTTATCCTGTCACCATGTACCCTTCATGAAAACTCCCCCCTCCTCTCTGTAACTACCTGCTACTATTGGAAAACTCTGAGTAGACATTCACCACCTGCCCAAGCCTTCTCTCCTCTTGGCTGTACAAATCCAGCCTCTTAAGATGTCAACATTCTCCAACTCTCAAGGCATTCACCAGACCATATCCAATTTTTCAGACCACATCCAAACTGGGGCGACTAAAACTGTACACAATATTTCATGTGTGTCCTAACAAGTGCTGCTCAGAATAGTCCCACCACTTGATCTGTTCACTACCCTCTTACTGATGCAGCCCAGGACACAGCTTGCCTTCATTGCTTCAAGGGCACACTGAGGACTCCTGCTGAGTTTCCCTTTCATTGTGTCCACCAAGCTCATTTCAGCATCTCAGTCAGTCTGGCCCCAGCCTGTACTGCTGCTTGGGATTACTCCATCCCTGCAGGACTTTACATTTATCTTTGTTGAACCTCATGCAATTCTTGTTGGCAAGAAACTTCCAAACTAAGTACTATTAGTGAACATTTAGCACTAGGGCGTCGTCCTGTTGCAGACCACCATGAGCTGCACCCTGCAAGAATTATATTCAAGAATTATATATTCAAGAACTTACAGTGAGGTAAGCACTGATGAGTTCTTCTATAGGCATTTAAGAGAAATCTCTGAATCAGCAGCCCTTACCCTTATGGAAGATTCCAAGTTCCCAAGCATCACCTGAGAATAACAAATTGCTTAAATGAGCACATCTAGGAAATTCTTGAAGTTTGTAGAATATAACTTCTTGTCACCAATGCTCAGTGAGACAATTAAGAAAGATGCCCTCCTAGACTTGCTATTTGTGAATAAAGGAGAACTTGTGGGAGTGTTGGTGCAGCCTCACCCGGAGTTCTGGCAGCAGTTTTGGGCCCCGCCATTTCAGAGCAGTGGGAAAGTCTTTGAATGTGTGCAGAGGAGGGCAACAAAGCTGGTGAAGGGGCTGGAAGGTGTGTCCTGGGAGGAGTGGCTGAGGGCTCTGAGGAAAAGGGAGGCTGTGGGGTGACCCCCTTGCTCTCTGCAGCTCCCTGAGTGGGGGAAGGGGAGAGGGAGGTGCTGATCCCTTCTCCCAGGGATCCAGTGATAGGACAAGTGGAGATGGTTCAAAGCTGTGCCAGGGGACATCAGGAAACATTTTTTTACCTAGAAGGTGGTCAGACACTGGAACAGGCTTCCTAGAGAGGTGGCCAATACCCCAAGCCTGTCAGTGTTTAAGAGGCATTTGGACAATGCCCTTAATAACATGCTTTAGTTTCTGGTGAGTCCTGAAGCAGGTGGGGAGTTGGAGAAGGTTTAGGTCCCTTCCAACTGAAATTCTATTCCATTCCATTCCATTCCATTCCATTCCATTCCATTCCATTCCATTCCATTCCATTCCGTTCCATTCTAGTTTTCAGACACACACTAAAGGTTAAGATAACAGAAGCAATTCAGTACCTTGCTTATCATTACCTCTCATTCCATTCCCAGATATATCAGGGAGTAAAAATGTTTTTAACTCAACCCTATGTGAAATAATAACATCTTTTCCCCCTTTTTTCCCTTTTGTTTGTAAAATCAAAGAGGGCATAAAACAACATTTGACAAACAGGAATCTGATCAGGACAAATGTATGAACTAACATTTTACAGAAGTCATAAATAGATTTATGTGTGAGCCACGTGACATGGGCTGGGCAGGCAGTTGTTCCTGCTTTGTGAGGCAGAGATTACAAGATTCCTTTGCTACGTGGGGGAAAACCCAGGATTTCCAGGGCAGTTCCCCTCATTGAAGTGAAGCAGACCAAAGAGATACGACACAGGTAAGCACTCCCCCACTGCTCACTCCGCCCTCTTTCCTAATGAGTTTCCTGCTTTTGTGGGACAGACCGAGAAGAGCTGCAAAAGAGTAGAAGGTCTGTGATCGTCTAGAAACTGGTTTGGATTCAGAACCTGGAAAACAAAGATTCTATTTTCCCACGAAAAACTTGTACAATGGGATCTTCCCATCAGCTGGTATCTTCCCATATTCACTAGCTTCCGACTTTTATTTTCAAAAGAAATCTTCATAGTTTCCCTACCAAAAAAGTCAAAAGGAGGGAGGGAGACTTCTAACTGGTGTTCTATCCTTGGGTCAGAACAGGAAGCAGCAGCACACATTTTTCCTTGTGATGAAGAGAGAAGTTAAAACATGACTGCTCGCACCTACCAAAACCTCTTTCTGGTAAGTAGATGCTAAAAAAATGTGTTTCTTTTGCTTATATACCTTTAACTATTTTTGCTGTAATAAGGGGAAAGCACACAACATAACATGGAGCTATATAAAACTGTTTATTTGTTTGGAGATGCATATTCATTAAAAATATGCCCATTGTTTCATGCTTTTTTCCTTCAAAGAAGCCTTCACCAATACAGTGGGATAGATGTAGATTAGTATAATACGTGCAAGATAGCTCCTTATTTATGGTATTCTTGAATGCCACAGATTCCTGGTATTCATTCTGTATTGACTGCACACAGTGAAAACTGCTGTCTCTTTCACAGAAATGGGAGACAGGAGGGGATCTCATCTCTGAGAACAGAACAGAGAAAAAAGCAAAAAAAAAAAAAGCACATCAACAGAGAAAGAACTGAGAATACAGGCAAAAACTGAAATAAACACCTACATTTTACAAAAATACACATACCCTAGCTACATCCAGAACCTAAAGTTACATTACTGCTCTAGTGCAACATTGAAGTAAGATGCCCAGTTTAACATTGAAGTAAGATGCCCAGTTTACCAGGGCAGACAGGCTATTAAATAGTGCTGCTTTTCTTCCGGGATTTGAATGAGTATTTGAATGTTGATTATGCAAGGCACAAATGTCCTAGAATTAACCCTTATTCTGTGTCTTGCTCTCACCGTAGCCTCAATCTGCCTCCCTGTTAAGCCAGACCTTTTTAGGTATGTCTGGTAATAAGTGTTGATGGTCTACTTGTGCTTTTTATGTTTTGCAGCTATGTCCAAGTATTCCAACTACTCAATATGCACACACATAGGAAATTCTAATATGTTTACATTGGTGTGCACATTTCCCAGGCTTATGATGTACATGCACATACTCGACTGTGTATGTTTTTACTCTGGTCACAATACTTAGAAACGTGTTTATATGCTCGTGTTTCATGTTGAAAAAACTGTTCCATCTTCCACAGATGTCTGTCCCTTTAAGTGCCCATCTGTTCTCAAGTGCCTGCTACCACCATCCCTTCTGCCATGTGGTTAGAGACACGCTGGAAGAACATCCGCCACACCTTGCTGCTTCTGTTCACCGCTGCTCTTCTCATCGGGGTCACCATGCTGGCCATCTCCTCTAACATCAACCCAGTGGGATATTTCTTCCTCGGGGTAGGGGGAGTGTGCCTGGTCGGCTATTTGCTGAGTGTGTTTGTCGAGTGCTACTTGAGGAATCAACACCAGCATGACGCAAATGAAATACCTCCAAACAGGCAAAGCCAAGCAGGGTAAGCAGCAACCTGGCTACTCCTCTTTGACTCTCTCACCTCACTCATGGCCATTTTAAACACTCTTCTCCTGCCCTTCCCCTGAGGCACCAAACACAGACCCTGTTCCCAAAAACAGAAGTTCTTCTCGGATCTTTTTCCCTCATTATTGACATGGAGGTTGCAAATGTCAATGCCATGCATATCCTGTACTTTTTATAATATGTATTTTCTTCCTCCTGGGAACTGATCTACTAAAACTTGCCAATGTTAAACGGATCCAGGCCCATTTTATTTTTCTTTGAGTAATCGAGGCTTGCCAACAATGAGTCAGACAAGGAAAAAATGTTGAAGCAATACCAAATCTTACTTGGGTTTAGCTCTATAAACCTTATCTCTAGAGCAACAGTTTCTTGGCAAACTTTAAGAGAAACCTGTAACTGGGTGTGTTTCCACTCTTAAAATTCCTACTTGACACTAATAAAACCTCTGATTTTTAGGGACTCTGAACACTACCACCTCTTTTTGGCTTCACGTTCATTTGCAGGTTCTCAGCATCACCTAATTTAACCTGAGTTTTCCTACTGTCACTGAAGAGGTTAACCTTATTTGTAGCCTTGCTTCATTGTATAATCCAAATAATCATTATCCATGTGCATAAATTACTTGATGTTCCCAAATATGATGTTTATTTTTAGAAAGACTATGTAAAAAAGAAGTCTAGATTGAGCCCTGCTAGTTTGGAGGCAAACTTGAAGAAAACTAGTAGTATCCTTTTATTTAAAAATACTACCTGAAAAGGAAAATGTCTCCAAAGTAACATTTTTTTCTTTGCAGATAGTTTTTTAAATATGGAAGAATTAGGCCTTTTAACTAAATGAAAGTACTTAATTTTCTCCACTTCTTAAAAATGGATGGACATTGAGCTAATATATTAAAAAAAATAGGTCCAGTTTTATTCCATAAGATAACTAGTAGTTAGCAATCCTTAGTGATAAATTTTAACTGTCGGAAGACAGCAGGTGAAGCCTAGGACACTGAACTGAACAGTGTGGGTGGCTTCACTAACTCTGGAGAGTGTGGGAAAATGGTCAGATGAGCTATTTTCTGTACCAGTAAGAAAGACATTCAGTTGGCTGGAGAGGTGAGCTGATCCCGGGGCAGAATATCCTACACAGCAGAACCACCTGAGAGACCCTGTCTCAGTCCCATTTGGTGATTGTAGCATGGTCCCTATAGTCCATGATCTGTCCTATAAACACAAACTCTGCAGTAAAATAACGTCTGTGTGCTCTCTGGCACAGGGTGAATGCTGCCTACGAAGCGCCCACCTACGAGGAGGTGATGACCATGTCGGCTCCAGCAATATGGACAATCACATCCACCCCCGGCTCCGTGCCCTCGCCGCTGAGCGAGCCTCCCCCGTACAACGTTGTGATCGAGTCCTCTGCCCAACAGGAGACGATGGTGGAGGTTCTCCAGGGCCCAGTGCACGCCTCTGAGACAGACACGGGCCCCAGGACACAGCTGCAGCTGGTGCTGCCCCCAAGACTCCAGAGGTTTGTTTCGGACATCCATGAGGAGAAAGATGTTGAAGAAAGGTTTGAACCACTGGAGCCACTCACTCCACCACCTGCTTACGAGACTGCCATCAGTGATGAGGTCTTTGAAGATGCTCACCAGCCCTCTGTGTTAGGACTGATTTCACCTTCCATGAATACAGAACCAAACCCTCATCCCAGTACAGGATGCTCCTAGAAGGGATGGTAAAACAGCTGATAATATTTTGCCTAAAAGTTTGTCTCGCCATTCTTTGAACCAGAATTGAACTACAGACACAGCTTCTGATGTTACTAGAATCTTTTTGCACAAAATAGAAATCAATGCAATACCACACTGCTTTGTCTTGGCAGATACATAAAACCACTGTGAGGAAAGTTGTGCTATGTATGGCATCGTTCTCAAACTGGAGATACACCTTTATGGGAGAGGAGGAGTAAATGCTGAGAGGAGACAAGGTTGCCAAGAAGCACTGTAGGATGCAGCCAGAAGAATCTGCTGGGGAAAGGGGAGGAATAGAACCAACACTAAGCATATTCTGCCTGTGCATTGCAAACAGCAGTACTGCTGAGTGCTGTGTGGTCATCAGCCACCCTGAAATCCTTACAGAGAGAACAAGCCTGCGCTCCCCACATTGCTGTTTTGCAGCAACACAAATTTATGGTCTGAGCTGTTTTTTATTGTCCCTCTGCCACACCTGCTCCGCATTCTCAACTGTGCTACATGGGAGTGTGACTGAGTGGAGTCTGACTGCATCTGGAAGCTGCTACCACCTAATACCTGTCACTTAGGGTTGAAAAGCTGATAGTATGCATCGAATTACTTCTGTTGTTCACAAAGTTCTCATCCCACACAGCCAGTGGTGGACAAGAAGGAGATAAGCTTTCCCCCTGCAAGAGAGGTCAGTGACGGGATACATACACATGTAAGGATCCTCTGCTTGGACTTCATGGCTATGCAAGAGGGTGTAAATCTGCTGTATTACAGATGTACTCTAACAGATGGCCTGAGACACTTTATTGTCATCATGCACAGAAAGGCCAAAGCTCCTCCAGTTCTCTGTGGGCTCTGGAAAGGTCCAGTTTGTCTGCAAGGCAGCAGGACACCTGAGGACAACAGTCCCAAGACACATTTGACCTGCATTGTGATAGTTCTAGGCTCTCACTGATAGCAGGTTCTAGCTCTCACTGATCAGTGATGCTGTGCCTTTTTAAATGGGTAAGCTAAGTTGTTCGGCTCTGCAGTGTCAAAGTGGTCTGCAGAATTCAAAGAGATGCATTTGCATCTGGTGAATGTCCAGATTAAAAAATAAAAATGGTGGTCCGAATCTCCTGTGAAGGAGAGCAGCAATCGTCACAGCCTTGCTCATGACTGCATCTCTAATTCATATGAGGAACCATCAAACCATAGACTAGAAGCAAATAAATTATTTCTTATTGTTTGATTCTTTATAGTTCAAAGAAAAAGAAAATACCTTTTATGTTGTTTATAAATAAACAGAACTGCATTAAAAATTCCTGGTGGCATCATTAATTTTTCCTCCCAAAGAAACACTCCACAAAGCCGTGCTTTTGCTTTCATTCTGCTTATTTGATAATCTTGGCTTAGAAAAGAGAGAGGGGTTCCACTTCTGAATTGACAGGTAAATCCCTTTATTATCATTATTGAAGAAGCAATTATGATACCTCTATCATGGAAGTATTAGGAGAGACAAACTTGCTGATCAAGGCAATTTGACTTCTTTAATCAATCACTACTTGCATTTCTCTCCTGTATCTGCTAACAGAGAAGGGGAAAAAATCACCAAAAAGTATCACAGGCATGTGACACAGGCACAGAAACTTTGAGTCTTACACTGGGCAACTGAGGACCTGCCTGGGTGCACCAAATTGCCAGGAGTCACGAAGAAATTCAGGTGACCAGCACAGACTAAAAACTAGCCAAAACAAAGACCAAAAATATCACCAGTTACAATCAGTACAATTTTGTCTTCAGCATTTGTAAAGGTTGTCAAGACTTTGGACTTTGCTTTAAGCACCAGGACATGGGAAATCTATGTGCTAAAGAATAATGGGCAGAAGCCATCTGAGGCCTTATGTGACTTTTTTTGTAAGTTGTATGAGGAGCAGCAGTGGGAGCTGGGATTGTTTAGCCTGGAGAAGGCTCAGGGGAGACCTTATCGCTGTCTACAACTCCCTGAAAGGAGACTGTAGACAGGTGGGCTTTGCTCTCTTCTCCCAGACAACCAGCTGCAGGGCCAGAGGAATTAGCCTGAAGCTGTGCCAGAGGAGGTTCAGCCTGGATATCAGGAGGAATTTCTGCTCAGGAGGGTTGTTGAGCATTGGAATGGGCTGCCCAGGGAGGTGGTGGAGTCACCGTCCCTGGAGCTGTTTAAGGAAACACTGGATGTGGCATTTAGTGCCATAGTCTAGTTGCCATGGTGGTGTTCGGTCAAAGGTTGGACTTGATGATCCCAGAGGTCTTTTGCAACTGATTTTTCCAATTGGTTCTGTGATTCTGTAATGAGAGCTGTGAATTTGCTTTTGCTAGGATGCTCACTTGATTTCCCCTTTGTATTTCCCTTCGTATGTCTCCGCACACCCCGTGTGCTCCTTTTCTCCTTCCCTCTTAATTACAGCACGTTATAATTTCTGATTGCAGCTGATTTCTGCAGAAACTCATCTCAGCCAAGAAACTAAAATAGGTTAAAAAAACAATAGAAAAGGCCCAGAGGCGGTACGCTTCCCAGGAAAGCCGCGCCCCCGCTACTCCCCCCTGCAGGCCCGGCCCCGGCCCC
>WEIU01003887.1:327658-362741 GCA_013389925.1 Aegithalos caudatus
GGGCACGGCCGGCTCCGTGCCGCGGCGCTCGCCCCTGGCGTCCCCGCTCCTCCAGGATGCTGGCGGCGTGCGGCATGCAGCGGTGCCATCAGGAAGCGCTCAAGAAGAACCGGGTGATGCTGGCCAAGCAGCTGGTGTTGAACGTGCTGGTGGAGCACATGGTAGAGAAAGACATCATCACCGCGGAGATGGTGGAGATGATACAGGTAACGCGGGTTGTCGCCTGCGCCGTGAGCTTTATTTCTGGCTGAGCTCGGTGTCGTTCCTTGCAGAGGCAGCATGGAAAAATCTCACCTGTTACCTGCACATATCAGTGTGATGGCAATCAGAGGGCCTGCAGGGGTTGGGTTGCTGCGTGCAGGAGAACTGTGAGGTGCTTTTGTAGAAAGAAAAAGTATTTCCTCTAAGATTCTCTGTTTCTTGGTGTGCAGTTCCAGCAGGCTGCGCTTTGTGGATCGGGTGGTAGAGTCCAGTCCCTTTTCTAATTTTGTGCTTGTCTTTTTTCTTCCACGTGTAGAAGCAGGAATAATATGTATTTCCAAAATAGTACTCTGAAAATAAGTAAATGAATATGTTATATACCAGTTTGTTGTGGCACCCTCCATATACAGAATTTGTGCTTCATGTTTGTTTTTGTAAATTGCATGAAGCGCCTTGCAAGGCTTACTGTCAAGTAACAAATGCTGTTTGTTTGTAGGCTTGCGATGCTTTCCCTGTGCAGTGGGTATTGTGGAGAGAAGTAATTGGAGATAGCTTGGGATTTCTCTCAGAGGGATGGTAATGCACAGAACACTGTGGGATGGACACGCAGCTCCCCAGGGAAAGGAGACTGGAAAAGAAGTGGTTGAAGCTGCTTGTCAAGTGCATGTCAGGGCTCAAGTAGGGAACTGAGAGAGTTTTTAGTTCCCTAGCAAAGTGCATGGTCCCATAATAAGAACAGATGCTGAAAAAATAGGATTATGACCCATTTTCTGGATATGAGTGTAGAAAGTGTAAACCTGAAACTGGTAAGTTTTTAATAGCAGTGAAGAAATAGCTTCCTGATTAATTTTGGGTCATTGTCAAAGATAAGTGAATCACTTTGCATACTTTGACGCAGTGTCAAAGATAATGTTAGATGCTTTATGGGGCCTGTCAAGGATATCAGTGCTGGATTGTGGGAGCTCCAGGCAGTCTCACCTGAAATAGCTCCAATCCCTAGTGGAAGAGAACAAAGATACCATGAAACAGCACACCAGAGAATGAATCAAGGACTTCTCTGGGGTCCGGCTGGAAGAGTCAATTTCTTCATAGTAGTTAGTATAGGGTTGTGTTTTGGATTTGTGCTGGAAACAGTGTTGTTAATGTAGAGGTATTTTAGTTACTGCTGAGCAGTGCTGAGCCAGAGCCAAGGCCTTTTCCTCTCACCCCACCCCACCAGAAATGCTGGAGGTGCACAAGAAATTGGGAGGGAACACATCCGAGACAGCTGCCCCCAACAAACCCAAGGGATATCCCACTCCTTTTGGTAGCATGGTCAACATGTAAAGGTAGGGGGAGAAGAAGGAAGGGGAAACTCTGGGCGACAGAGCATGCTGCTAGTAATGCCAAGGTCTTGGGTTTGATCCCTGTATGGGCTTGGTCCACTTAAGAGTTGGACTTAGTGATCCTTGTGGGTCCTTTCCCACACAGAATATTCTGAGTGATCCCACTCAGGATATTCTGTGATCCATTGTGAGTGATGGAGCCCTGCTGTCCTTGGATTGGCTGAACACCTGCCTGCCAACAGGAAGTAGTGGATGAATTCTTTGTTTTGCTTTGTGAGTGTGGCTTTTGCTTCACCTATTAAACATCTTCATCTCAGCTTTTCTCACTTTAATTCTTTGGATCTCCCCACTGTTCCACTTGGGGAGGAAGTAACTGAGTGCCTGATGCTTAGCAGCCCACAGGGATCAAGCAGCAGAGCTGCCAAAGTGTGGATGGTGAGTAGGGATGGCCTGCAGTTTGTCACCTAAGGGGGAGCAGGGAGGAAAAGGGGATAAGATCCTCTCAGACTTAAGGTAATGACAGAGGAAGTATTCTTTTTGGCAAGGTGCTGTTGTAGGTAAAAAGTATTAAGCTGAGACAGAAGGAAAAAAAAACCTAAAGGAATCTTCCCCTCCAGATGTAATTGAATAAAAGGGAATGCAACAATATTTTGTAATGGATTATCAGTAAGGAAAAAGGGGTTATGATGTATCACTCAGATAAAGAATAATAGCGTAGTGGCAAAATTATGCCTAATACAATAAACACACCTAACTAAGAGTTTAAATGTGTATAAATAGGAGTAGCAGCCTGAGCAAGAGAACAGAGTGACTTGAACTACTGTTTCAGGGTATTGATCTGGAAATTGCAAAAAAATTAGAAATATGGTAGAGGTAGAAGGAAAGCTGGAACTGCAAAATATGCATTGTACTAGAAGGATAGAAATGAAGGGAACGTTTACTGGGTAGTCCTACACATAACAGTGCTGTGGAGAAAAAGTGCATTTAAAAAAAATCGCTCGAGTGGAAAACACTGTCTTACCTTTCATTTTCCTGTAGTAGGTCTGTGAATTTTTAATATTCTTCCTGTCTCTGGCAAATGTGAGCACAGGTCTTAGAAATGCTGTTAAGTAGCCTGTTACTGAAAATGTATTGTGAAGCTGATCGTCAGGTACCTTAATGGAAACAGGAGGAGCCAAATGTCATTGTCTGATGAAAGAGAATAGATTCTCCTGGATATTAGAACTGACTGGTGCTATATATATCCTCCTGCACCCCCAATAAGTCAGAAAATCAAGATCTGGATAAATAGTTATGTTCTAAATCATCTTTTCTTAAAAACACAACAGATACACTGGTCCCATTTGCTTGATTTAAGCTAAACAAAAGAAAATGGTTCTGGAAATAGAGCACTTAAATAAATTTCTGTAATCTAAGGAAAGTGAAATAAATCAAGGACCTTAGGGAGATGAAACATGAGATTTTTTTTTCCAAGTGTGAGGTATCAAACCAGTACTGAAACTCTACCACAATTAATAAAAAGATGGAAGGAGGAGTGTATGGTGGGAAAAGCCACTGAAGATAAAAGTGGTTGAACTGGATGAGGAGCTCACAAGGAATATGAAGAGTAAGTGGAGAGTTTATAGGTGTACAACTTTGGAGAAGAATCATTAAATAGAAGCTGCTTCCTTTGATGTCTGAAATGTGGGGAGAGAGTAGGATCTGACAGTACCAAATTTAAATTGGGTCGTTCAGGAAGAACTAAACCATGTGAGGCTTTTTACACTGTATACACTTTCAATAAAGAATAAAGGAAACAACTGTATTTACTTTGTAGTGAAAATGATGTTATCATTACCTAAGTGAAAACCCAGAAGAGAGGGTTTTCAAACACAGGGGAAAAATTGTGGTGGAAATAAAGTGGGACAATGGAAACAGTTGTTCTTAAGGCAAGCTCCAACATCAATTTGCATAAATGCCTTCTTGTTGGAGCATCAGATGTTCCTCCAGAGCTCTGGGATGGACTTTTAAAATTGCAGATATGGTAGCAAGAGCTTTCTTGCTTTTTAAACAACTTGAGTACTCTGTACTGTAATCAAAGACTGAGATTGTACAGACAGATTTAAATACTCAGTTGATCACTAGACAGTAATGAAGGGATCACTAGTTTTGACAAGTGACATAAATTTGATTAGGATATTTGTCAATTATATATGCTTTTTCTACAGCTTCTACAGGTGTGTAATAAGACTAATATGGAATTTTGACAGGAATTCAGAATTTATTTACAACTAGTTTCTGTTATTCAGTTATCAAACCCATCTGTGAGGCAGAGAAATAAATTAGGGCCATATTGGGGAATAAAATAAAAGAAGTGTCTTATTAGCTTCTGAATGTTTGCTGAACATTATTTAGCATAGCCTAAATGTGATGTTGAAGATGAAGTCATATCAGGAGGCACAGCTTTGAGTGTTTAAGGAAGCATTAAGGAAGAAGTCTGCCAAAAACTGACTGCTGTGCATACAAAGTGCAGAATATGAACATTATGGAAATTTCTTTTCAATAAAAGTAACGTTCTGGTTCTTGAGGTCAGCCTGTGTTCTTAACTATCATTTATGGCTTAGAGTTATAGCCTGTGAAAGAGATGAATGACCTTTAGCTTTTCTCAAAACAGCTGCAGGTCTACTAGAAAGGAAGAAAAATGTGTTAGATACTTTAGAAATCAAGTCTCAATTTACTTTATTAGTTACAATAAAATTCAGTGAGCTTTTGGCAAGATACAAATACAAGGAGCTGGTTATTTTTGATGCACTAATGGAGCAGTGTTACCAGGAGAAAAGTACCTTCATACTTCTGGGAAGACACGAGACATTATTATCAGTACTTCTAGTCAATAGTACTCTGAAAATTCAGGATCCTGTGGGAATAGAAAAAGGTACTTACACTGTTAAGGGGAAGAGGCCATTTACGAAAGAAATTACTTGTTTCCTGTAGCAAATCAAGACCAGTTCATAGAAAGAAGTTTGATAAATAAGGGAAAGCACAGAACACTGAAGTCAAGGAACACTGTTGATAAAAATAAATGCTCTTAGTCCCAAATGGTATAGATCTAAAATTCTAAATAGGTTCATGCACACTGGATCAACAAGACTGCACTATCCTCCCAAACAATGTGTTGGGGAAAAACTCAAACTACTTTTGTCACCAGGCTTGATAATTATGACTGAAACCAGATGATGTGATATCTTCTGTAGCAGAAGGTTTACAGATGCACCTCAAGGTTTGGGGTTTTTTCTGATTTTCCTGTGATTGCTATATTGTTAGGCCTTAATTCTGTGTAACTCATCAGTTATTCCCGACTGTCCACAAAAGTGTATAACTGTGTGTGGTCATGTATGAGTTGTTGGCTTGTTGTGTTGTCATGTACTCCCACTTGAGCAAATTGGAACAGAGGCCTGTGAATGAAATCAACTAGGAAGAGTGAATAATGGATCTAGCACAGCTAGGCATAGCAGTGGAATGTTTTTCTGGGAAAAAAAAAAAAAAAAGTTGCTCTGTGGATTAATTGAAAGTCAATTATGTTGGGTGTTACTTGAGTACGGATTTTGTTTCTTTCCTCTGGGTTCAGGCCAAGTCTGGGAGCTTCGACCGAAATGTGGAATTCCTCAATTTGCTGCCCAAGAGAGGCCCCAATGCCTTCTCAGCCTTCTGTGAAGCTCTGCGAGAAACCCAACAGCAGCATCTGGAGGCAATGATCCTGAAGACAATGTCCAACCTGAGCCATGAGATTGCAAGGGTACAACAGTTTTTAAAAAATAAGATGGATGGTTTGCATTTGTTTGGGCACAAAAGGAACATTATCAAATGGGAAAAACTCAATTGTTTACAAAGGATGGAATGGTTTTGTTGCAAGTTGAAACTTGTAGTAGCCTTAGTAAAAGCAGAGTGGAGGAAAAGAATTTTCATAAAGAATCACAAGGTGGTAGAGGTTGGAAAGGGCCTCTGGAAGTCATCTCTTCCAACTTCCCTGCTCAAGTATTACTTTCAGTAGGCTTACAGGGTCACATCCTGGCAGTTTCTGAATATTTGCAAGGATGGAGACTGCAGCCCCTCTGGGCAACCCCCTCCAGTGCTCAGGCACCTCACAATAAAGAAGCGTTTCCTGACCTTTTAGAGGGAATCTCCTGTGTTTCAGTTTGTGCCCCTGGCCTCTGGGTCAGTCACTGGGCACCACTGAAAAGAGAGCTTGGCTCTCTCCTCTTTGCACCCTCCTTTCAGGTATTCACCACGTTGATAAGTTTCCCTTGAGGGATGAGGGATCTCCTCCCTTCATCTCTTCTGCTGGCATCACTCCTCCCAATGCAGCCCAGGGTACCAGTTGCCTTTGTGCCAAGGGTACCTTGCTGGCTCCTGTTTGGCTTGGCAGCACCAAATCCTTTTCTGCCAAGCTGCTTCCCAGCTGGGTGGCCCCCAGGATATATTGGTGCCTGGGAGTGATCCAGCCCAGGCACAGGGCTTTGCACTTCCCTTTGTTGATCTGAACAAGGTTCCTGCAGTGTTCTTACATCCAACAAGTTCTTAATGGATGTGCAATCAATAATCCAGAAATTGAAAGTATTTTTTTTCTCTGAACTTTTTTGGTTTAATATTCAGTGATTGTCTTGAGTAGACTCTTAAGGAAACAATTGCTTTTATTTCTTTCGTTTTGTTTTTTTTTTTACCTTTTCACTATGTGGTGTTAGTGTTGTACTAAAAGAAGGACTTTGCAAAGATTCCATGTATTTAGTGCATTGGCAAGGATGGAAACTCTCAGTAAACATATTTGATACAAAGGAAGGGAGAGTAAATACTTCTGAACAAATGTTCTCTTATAAGACTTAAAATTTATCAGTTTACCCTTTTATTTTCTTTTTTCAATTTTGCTTTACTATACAAACAGTTAAATCTTGACAGCAAACAAAAATGTAGGAATCACCAGACAAATCAAGTTTTTTGTTAAATACAAGGAAGCTAAGATGACCCCAGTGTAAAGATCCTAAACTAAGGATTTGGGTAGAAGTGGAGATGATCAAAGAAGGGGAGGAGTCTTCCATTGAGAGAAAGTGCTGCTTCTGTCTTGTCTTGATGTTTCTTTTGGAAGTGGACCATAATATTATATTTCAGTCATTTTTATCTGTATGTAAATGCATGTGTCTTTTCTTCCATGCTACCTTCAGCTTTTTACTATAGAGAAAAAATATACCTGCTCTTTTTTCATGGATTTATTGATGTCTTGCAGCTTGAACACTGTCATGAGTCAGATCTTCCATACCCTGCCAGTGAGTCCTGTAATTCAAAGAGACCCCGTTGGCTTGGTGAGTTGCACGTGATTTGCTACCTGGTTGGCTCCTGCCAATTTCTTAATACTGTCTTAATTCAATTGTAGCAATAAGCTTGCCACCTCTCTGCTCATCCCAGGAATACAAACTCAACAGTAAAGGGGCTATATTGTGATCAGAGGGTGCTTTGTAGCACATGGGAAGAGACAAACCAATACGTTTCTTGTTAGCTTTGTTTATTCTTATGGGGCACTTCATCGCTTAAAACATTACACATCTGTAAAATTCTAGATTTTGAAAAGGTTTTCTTTAAGATTTGTAACAGAATTTCATGGAGCTAGTGCTCTGACAAGCTACTGACTTTAGGCAGTATTCCTTAACCAAGACTTCCTTCTTAAAATGTTAGTTTAAGGCTTTGTGTTACATGGGTCCAGCTTGGTCTTTGTAGCTTCTGTCAAGTGCAGAACATCAGCTTTTCATTAACATGCATTTGCAGCTTAGACCAGGGGACTGGTCTAATAAACAATTGTTGGAATGAATCTCCTCAATAGTTTTTTTTGTAGCCTCCAGTAATGCTTGGAGTACCTTTTCCCTAACCACAGGTTTACCTTCATGCTGGTTACTAGGAGCTCTCTCTGGTGTAAAAGAGCAAGTGTCTAATATTTGGAAACTTTTATTTATGTGCAAGGGGTTTAGGTTGGGTTGTTTTGATTTTTTTAGAGCATATGTTCCTCCAGCCAGGAGAGCCATGCCTCAAAAGGCTGAAGGAGGATTTCAGAAGAGATCCTGAATGTCATTAGCTCAGTTTCTCCGGTACAGAGGAGTGAATGTCTGCAAATGGCAAATAGTTGATTATCGTTCCCCTCATCTGCTGTTTTCCAGAGGAAGGTGTTCAGAGGCAGATAAAGAAAGGGCTTTGTGCTTTATGAAAGTTAAAATTGTCTCGTTTGATCACTTATGCATGTGTTCAGCATGGGAGGCCTTTCATAAAAGGAAAGAACTATTCTGTTTGAAATTTTCTAGCAACGTTTCGTCAGCCAAATTCTGAAAGTAAGAACATACTGTGCAAAACAGCAGAAAGCACAAGGATCTTAAATTAGATGAGAATTTTGTTTTCATACTGTGTAGACTAGGCCTTAGATAAGGCTAACCCACATAGAAGCAAAAATAAAAGCTGTCAGTTAAAATAAATAAAATAAGTATACCATTACAGTACTTTTTTTCTCTTCTGTGTTTCATTTTATGTCAGAAGTCCCTGATCAAACAAAATTTTTGGAGGTATGAAATATGCATAAATGAATATAGTTCAGAATTTGCAAGTCACTACCTTAATGCAGAGGCTTCGTGTCTGAAATTTTTTATTGATATATTTGGTTTTGCACAGAACCAATAGAACATTCCTTGGATAATGGAGATGGTCCCTCAATTCCTCCAGTGAAGTGTTGCACTCCTGAATTTTATCATAATCATCAGCACTTGGTAAGTTGTTGGCAGAGAAAGTCTTAAGATGTGAGAGATGTGAGATGTTTAGATCTATCAGCTGAACATGTGTCACTTAAAATTAAGTTGAAGTGCTTCATTGGGATGCAGATCAGGGTTGTGCTATTTGTGTAACTGGAAGGTGTTACCAGTCGTGCTCCATTTGCTGTAGTTCTCATTTGCAAGTGTCAGGAAATCCTGAGAAGTTCTGTAACTGAACAAATCTCTGCCTCTGTTTTTTTGAACATGAAGAGCTTGGTGCAAGGACTTCTGTTGCTCTCCGTGAGCTGTCAGTATTGCTGCCTCAAGTTTGTCTGTGTCCTCATCTTCTGTAAGATGACAAACCCTGTAAATTACTGTAAGATAGGAGAACTGTTTTCAACTAAAAAGTTGGCTGTTTTAATTGCCAACTGTACCCAACAGAGTCCTGAGGCTTAAAAACCAGATCAGAATTCTGTGCTAGAATTCTACCTGTGGGTAGAGCAATCTAGAATTTCTAATCTTCTGCTGCAGTGTTTGAAGTTATATATGTAATCTAATTACTTTTTGTTGATACTGTCTGCAGGGCATAGATTGTGCTGGGGTGGGCTTAAGGAAAAGTTACTTTGCGTTGTGGGATAAACACTTAATTAGGGTTATACAATGTCAGAGGCTCTGTGCATAACAAAACAGGTTTGGTTTGGGTTGGGTTTGGTTTTTTTAGGGGTTGTTGTTGTGGTTTTTTTTGGAACTGTCCTTGAGGGGTGACTTGATTAATAAGCAGTGCCAGTATGAGCTTGACTAGGCTCATTTTAAGTCTGTACCTGGATACACCTTGATACTCTCCTTTGTTATTAAATTTTACTTCCAATTTACAGGAGTGTTAGTTAGTGAATTACTATTGATTTGTTGTTGGAGTCATAGGGACAGAGAGGGAACTTAATCTGAAGACACCCCTCTTGAATTAGTTCTTTTCCTGTTAACCTCTTTTGCCAGTTGCATAATTTTAAAGATCAATGACTGATAGTCCCTTGCTGTTACAATTACACTCATTGCTATTTTACATCTCTGTCTGCTCCCAACAGTAATTAAGAAACATTACCTAAATTTTACATTGTGTTTTCCTTTGATGGGGGTGACACGAATATATGGGGCCCTGCTGGGGTGAGGAAAGGGGGAAAATTTAGCAATATCTAATTCACTGTTTGAAATGGATGAGATGTGTTTCTTCTAAAATTAAGAATAAGGTAAGCCAGTCTAACTTATTAATACCAGTGTTGTAGCATTGTCATTTGTGGAGGCTGGCAAGCACAGGCACATCAAGCTGGTGTGGAATGATCGCTGTGCTATTCTAACACACTATTATTTCCTTGTGTAGTCTAAAATTACCCATTTTTAATCTTCCTTTCAGGCATACAAGATGACATCAGAGCCCCGAGGCTTAGCGCTGATCCTCAGCAATGTCCGTTTCAGCAGTGAGAGGGACCTGGAATATCGCGCAGGGGGAGACGTGGACTGCGCTTCCCTGGAGATGCTCTTCAGGCACCTCGGGTATCGAGTCACTGTTTTTCATGATCAAACTGCACAGGTAAGGGGCTGATCCTAGTATTTCACAACTGGTGTGGATGAGAGCTTGTTTCATAATTGTCTCAAGAGGTTTCCTTTGGTAGGTAGCTACGCTTTGAAGATAGGAATTATCACTTAAGAATAGAAAATAAGGATAAACATGATGGTGTCTGCTCTCATACTGATCAACACGAGAAAGCTTGGAAGGCTGAGCTCTTCCAATGGATAGTAACATCACAAAGGATTTCAAGAGGTACTACTCTAATCTGACCCTGGTGCAAGGGGCAAGAATTTTGAGACTGCACCTGGCATGTGTGTTAAAAGCACAAATGAGTAAGTCTCCAGTTTACTCTAGATAGACTTTTCCAGTGTCCTACCCTCCTAAAAGTTAAACTTTGCAAATATTTGATGTAGTGTTTGCTATTACGATGTTTTCATGTCCTTTCACTGATGAAGTCAATTGGCATCCTATTTATCAGTCTTCCAATATCCATGCAGTTCAGTTCCTCTCTTTCAGTCTTCACTAAAAATGTGTACGTGCTTCACTTAGGAAAATTGGTGGTGTTCCATGACTAACTTAAACCACTTTCCCTAGGAATGCAGTTGCTTTCTTCTCTGTCCTCATTTGATTTTATTCCTTTTAAATTCTTATGAATTCAAGTAATACAGGACCTGTCAAAGAGTGTTTTATTTCAAGAACAGAGCTTTTGCAACATTGATATAAGATATTCGCACCTGCCATGTTGTCAGCGTTACTGAAGTTTTCCAGCTTAAATTTTGAATTGACCACTGGTGTCTGAATGCCTGAAGTCCCAGAGTATGTATCTAAGTTGCTCCAGTATCCAAGCCAGATTCCAGTGTCAGCGTAAAACCTCTGCAAAATATCACTTGGTTTCCTCTGTTGGCCTGAGTGATTCCTGCTTCACAGTGTTGTACTTAGGACTAAGTATTGCATAAAAGAACAAGAATATTTTGCCTTTTTTAAAATAGAACATGTCTTTTTCATGTAAATTTACATTTACAACGTAAATTTAAATTTCATGTAAATTTACCTTTCTTTTTAAGAGATGGGCCATTACTGGGTGTTCTTCCCAGAAAATTGATTCACTTTTCCTGTGGAAGTCTGGAAAGCATTGAACTTCATTTTTTTTCCTGTTCTAGGAGATGCAGAATGCTTTGGAGAGATTCTCCAAGCTACAAGATCATCGAGATGTGGATTCCTGCATTATAGCTCTGCTTTCCCATGGTGTGGAGGGTGGGGTTTATGGCAGTGATGGCAAACTACTGGAGGTATATTGCTGAGTCCTGATCTTTTGCTGTAGATTATCTCTAGGACAGTAACAATGTTTAAAAAAAAAAAAAAAAAAAAATTATGCAAGACTGAGGATTCACTTCTAAAATAGAAAAATTAAGAGCTGGAGGGAAGAACAGGGCATGGGGCTGTCTGTGAGAGTCTGGAAAATGAAAAATGGCAAGTAGGAGAAATTATCTCTCTGTATAAATACTAGGTAGAGTTCATGAACCCAAGCAAGTATGAACCTGGGGAGAGGGTGGAGAAGGGATGTGTTTGTCACCCACTGAGTTTGCAGATAAAGAAGAAGATACCAAGACTGAGGTAATAAGCAAAATACAGGGAAGCAAGGTGAGGCTGGGTTTGGCTTACAGAAGGTTACAGTAAAGAAATTTCCTCTCTTTCTTCTCTCAGTTGCAGGAGGCTTTCCGGCTCTTTGATAATGCAAACTGCCCAAATCTCCAGAATAAGCCCAAAATGTTCTTTATTCAGGCCTGCAGGGGAGGTGAGTGCCCAAGCACTAAAAGCCATGTACTTGGCATGCCATTAAGGCTCATTTTGCACACATGCACACCCTCACATTCAACTTGCTGTCAACTTTCCTCTTTGCTTCTCTCAGGTGTAAGTGGGACCCATATTCACCTCCCTCTGCCCTGCTGCTGCCACTGCATCTGTTGCTCTGTAAGTGTCTTTAGCTCTGCATGAGGTGTGTGCATTGGCCTGCAGACCCCAGGGCACCTTAGTGACATAAAGCTCTGCCATATCCCACTCAGACCTTGAGGCTTCCTCGTGCTGTGCCTGCAGTAGGGGGAGTGGGGCACATGATGCACAAATAGCACAGCATGGAGCAGTACACTGGCACTGGAGCCTGGCTGAGCTCCTGTCTTTCTCTTGGTCCTCAATGTGTTGTGTCTCTGGTGGTTGTCTCTTGAGCTGTCAGTTGGTTCCAATTACTTTGGGGGTTTTGTCTTTTTCCTTTACCTTAGCCTGTTTTCAGCCTCTAATGACCTTTCCTTGCACCCTTTTCCACATACTGCTGTTGAATTCTTACCTGCTGTTGTACAGAACTCTTTTCATTTTTGTTATAGACTTGTTCTTCGTCTGTGCTTTGTGTGCCTTTTTTAAGTTCTGCTATTCCTTCCCCTTCCTTTTGTAACTAAACAAACGTATCTGTATCTAACTACCTTTCAGATCTGCTAATAACCAGATTTTAACCCACAAGTGTTTGGACTCTTTGAAATTGCAGATATTCCAAAGTGAAGCTCTGTCTAACAGTTTCTTATTTTTCCATTGTGGTAGGGGAGTTTTCCCAGTGTGTATGCTTTTCCCCATACTTTTCCCTTGTTCCTCACAGTTGTCTCCCTTCTTTCTCATTTTTAGCAAGCTTTACTGTTTGTCCTCTAGTCTCTACTCATGTTTAATCCCAACACAGGGAAAAGCCTGAAGGCTACATGAAGTATTTGGGTGATCAGAAATACTTGAGCCTTTTAAGCATTTGGGAATATTGTAACATGCATGTTTATAAAATGAATTTAATCTGATTGCTTTCCTTATGTGAATGAACATTTAAATACTCTTGAACAAATGTGAATGTGCAGACTCAGGGTGGAAATAAGTGTAATAATAAGTCAGAATTTTCAGCTGACCTCATTAGGTAATTATGTTTATTTGACTGTAATGTTACCATAATGAGCCTCTCAAGAGATTGGCCTTTGTATTCCCAAAAAAGTTGCAGTTAAGGAGGAGTGGTAAAGCTTGCTATGCACGATGCTTTAGAACTAGGATACTGCAATAGACAAAGGATTAAGATACTTGAAAAATCAGAAGGAAGAACTCAATTAAAAAAATCAGCAAAGAAGGCAAAACCCTTGTCTAACCTCCTTTAAACCTTGGAGTTGGAGGGAAAGCCAGTTACAAAGTAATTGAACTGTCAACAAAAATGTGTATCCTTTAGAAGGCATTCAAAGGACTGTGTAAATAGTATTGTCAACTTTGAAATAGTAGTCAATCTACCCTGTGCCATGCACGCTAGTTGGAACTAGTTGAAACAAGATGAGAAATGCTTAAGTTATTCTTCTCTAACTTTAAGTTGTAGGTCTGCTCTAGCTTCTATTAAGGACACATTTTAAATATGTAGATAAAGAAATGTTGGTAAAGTCCTAATTCCCAAAGAGCTTTTGGCTGGAGTCTACTAAGGAGGTTAAGTAGTCCACCTGCAGTCATGGACTGAAAACCAGTGGCAACAAAAAACAATGGGAAGAGGTTCAGTGTGGCATAAAATTAAACTTTGAAGTTGCTTGATATCTGTGTTTAATGTAGCAGATTCAAAAGAGTGAAAGATTATGCTAATAACTGAGTAGTTAGCAATTATTTAAATTAATTGGCAGAACAGCTGTCTGGGAGCTTCAGTACAATTTAAACAGACTAGATGAATTTCTGGCAGTGGTTCTATAAATTAGATGTTAAGTATGCAAAGGGTTAGTGCTTTACACATTTTAGTAAAGTTGATTGGAGTGGTGTTTGAAGATGTGCATGAGGAAGATGTGTAATTCTGAAATGTAATTCTGAAGCTTTAATCAAAAAAAGTTTTGATTTTTTACATAATGGGGTGATGACAGTGTGAATAATAGAGTTTGATGGTAAAATTACCTGAGTCTTCTGAAATAAAACGTACAGTGAACAGTACACTAAATTTTTAAAAAGACAGAGAACTGGAAGGATTTGGAGAAGTGTGATAAAAGACTTGGAAAAAGTTTGATTAAAAATGAAAAAAAAGTGCATTGCCACCCTAAAGAGATGAAAAAGGAACTTAATGGAAGCCATTATGAAATTTTGAGCTATGGAGACTAATTCTAGGCTGTTTCAGACAATCACACCCCTCCCACTGCTGTTTTCTTTTTAGAGGAAAAGAACAATGTTGCTGACCTATGAACTGACCACTTTCTGAGCATAATTATGAGATGCCACTTGTGCCACTGCCTGTTAAAGGCTTAGAAATCCAAATGTATTATTTAGGCATGAGCTAACAATAAAAATTGAGAAACACCTTAGGAGGAAGGCCTCTGAACTGGACACTTTAGCCTTGTAACACTAGGCTCGGATTCTGCTGTTAGGAAGTAAGAATAATAGATTCTTATCTTAGAACAAAAGAAAACAAAAAGGCAAAGTTATATGGAAAATTGGTAGAATGTAATTTAAATTTCCTTGCAACACAGCTGGACTATCAAAGTTACCACCACTAAGCAATTAGTGGAGATTGTAATGGAAACTGCATCATATAGAAAACCAATTGAGAATATCTACACTTGAATAATACATACTAATGAATCCTGGAGAGGGCATTAAACACTCTCCAGGTTTTAGACTGATCTCCATGGACTGGAATTCTCTCTCATGTTTGGGGTCAGATTATTTTGCGTTTTTCTGCTGCATAATTTATGTTTTTAATTGAAACAAGCAGTATTATAATCAGGTTTTAGAACTAGGTGAGATATTTGGTCCAGGTTTTCTACATGTCCTGGGTGTAGATCTTAGCAAACAAAATTACAGCTCTTGTTTGGGTTCTGCAGTAAATGGATAGTTCGCATTGCAAAGTGCAGTAGACATTTTTGGATGTTTCTGAAGTAGGTATGAGTGGAAAATAAAAACTTCATGGCTAGGCATCAAATCCTTCCATTAATGGTGGAGAACTACCAGAAACTTCACTGCTTTCATGGTTATCCCATGATCTGCACAGGAAGAGGTTGGGAGCAGAAATCAGCGTGCAGATCAAGTCAGGTTAGGTTTAGCAGGTGCATTAGTTTGTGCAGAAGAACTTTCAGATGAGTTTAAAACAGCTGAGAAAGGATAAAGTTAATGCAAGAACTTTATGCTTGGCAGTAGTAGTGGCATTGCTGACCACAAAACCAAGGAAGTACAGGAAGCTATATCCAGTAATTCAGGATAACTTCTTCTCCCTCTCCTTGTTTCTTGCCACCACAGATGAATTGGACAGGGGAGTGGATCAAAGAGATGGTAAAGGATGGTCAGATTCTCCAGGCTGTGAGCAAAGTGACGCAAACAAGGAAGAAAGCCTGAAGCTGCGGCTGCCGACACGCTCGGATATGATCTGTGGATACGCTTGTCTGAAAGGTACTGGCCCCTAATTGTTGGGGCATGAGGAGGTTTCATCTGTCTGTGCTCCCCAAAAGTGTTCATGGCAGCCCCTCTCTCCAGGCACTGCGGCCATGCGGAACACCAAGCGTGGGTCCTGGTACGTGGAGGCTCTCACCTCGGTGTTTGCAGAGGACTCCCGGCACACGCACGTGGCTGACATGCTGGTGAAGGTGAGGCACAAGGGCGTTTACTCTCCCACTCATGCCTGGCTTTTGAAGGGCCTTCCATTGCTTCAAAGTGCCAGGATTAATCTAGTACTGATAAACCACTTACTGCCTTATTTGTAGCAAAATTATAATTCTTTCCTTGTTTTTATTATTTATATACAGTTCCATAGCAGTTCAACCCAAGTAAAGATGCTGTTTCTATGACTGCTTCTGTTTCATTTCTGTGGTCACACGGTGAACTTGTGAGTAGAGTTAATAGTGCTTGCCAAGAATTACTTTTCTGCTGTGGAAATAGCTTTTTTGGGGGGGTGAATTCATTCCCTGAACATGCACACAGCTCAGTTGCAAATACACCAGTACTTATATAAGGTAAAGACTGACAAATTGGAGGAAGTAGGAGTGAAAAAAAGCAGTGTGACCACAGCAACTTGAGCTGCTGTGGAACTGCACCCTAGTTCATTATCCTTCTTATATTTAGGGGACTACTTAACACATTAAACAGAGTAATCTGTGAGTAGAGAAAGAAATGACATTTTTCTTCCTTCTGTCTTTTTAATCCTTCCAGTTACTTTAATTTTTTTTTTTCTTAATCTCACACCTAGGTGAATAGGCAAATCAAGCAACGAGAAGGTTATGCCCCAGGCACCGAATTTCACCGCTGCAAGGAAATGTCGGAATACTGTAGCACACTCTGTCAGGACCTTTACCTGTTTCCTGGCTACCTACCAGGAAAATAACCTTGCCAGCTCTGTTTGAAAAGAGATACTGCCAAAGCTGAACTTTGACTGTGGATATCTGTTTTCACTCTTATGAGCTGTGACATCAGATGTGCAAGCAAGGAGTGCCAGTCTAATTCTTTGTGTCTTTTTCTAAAATAAACTGGCAACTCTCTTTGTAATCTGACTCAGTTCAGGGTTTAAAATTCTAGTATCCTGATTGGCTCTGTATGTATAGAGAGTGATGGAAAGAGGGTCAGCATTGGAACTGGAAAGAAGTGCGAACATCCTTTGGAAGGAGACATAAGGACATTTGTAAACAAAGTGAATGTGAAAATGGAAATGTACTACTAGTACAATTTTTAAGTTAAACCTTTCTGAAAGGAAAATCAGCCAAAAGATGCTACTTATCTTATGCTTGTACTTCAACAATTCTAAATACTTTCTGCATGGTTCTTCATACGGTTGACTCCTGTGCACATTGGAAAAGGGCTCCTTGTGAAGGAGAATCCTCCCCCTCTCTAAAATGGAAGGTTATTCTTCTCAGTACTCAACACTTTCTATTTTGATCACTTAATAGTGTATTTTTCTACGGTCCTTCTATAGCCAAATTATCAAGAGAACTACAAGACATCCCAGATTATCAGCAAAGTGTATAGAGACCCAGACAGATTATGCCTGCATAAAATGCCCCAGAAATAGTTTTGAATCTAGAAATTCTAGATTATCTCCCCTTAGTCCCAAGAATGAGCAACTGCACAGAATATTCCTTTTGAGGAATTTGTTTGCCATAGCACTTACGTGTCATAATAGACATTCAGTCCATCAGCTTCTCAGGAGTCTATAAATTGCACTGTACAACTGAAGCCCTGAAACTCCACAGCCTTGTGCAAGAGGATCTTTTGTCTTTTTAATTAACAGAAATATTCAAGGCAGCTCTTTACAGTCTAAGCATGTTGCTTGGATTATTTATCACTGCAGTTTTTTTCCCTTTCAAATGAGAGGGAAAGGTTTTACGTTATTATCCTGTTCTGTGAGGTTTCTGTCTTAGTCCATGATCATTTAAAAGCATAATCTGTCACTTCTTGTGGAAATTTATTCCACAGTCTCTTCATGCTGTAATTTGTGTCTTGCTGTGTCCAACTGCAGTTGCTCCCACTTGATGTGATGTGGGAGATGGGCATTGTTCTCTTTTTGTGGTAGAGTCTAAATCCTGAGATACTGGATTACATACGGACTACTCACTCCATACGGCGGCTCACTTCAGTCTCAGTCTCTCCATTTTGTAGCACTAGGTTGATACAATTCCTGGCTTTTTTAAAATGTAAGTATGGATTTTAAAATATATTTTTCAGGATAGAATTATGAATGGGAAGCACAAAGGTATATGGAGGGAGGCTGGAAAACTAGGCATGTGCTCATTTTATTACTGTTCCTAGTAAATGAAGGCCGTGTTTCCTCCAGCTACAAAGGTGCAGCATTAACATGTATCTTGCATTTATCCTACACACAATGTGATGAACAGAACAAGAATCATACTTGCCAATTGGTGCCTTACTCTGCAGTCTAATACACCAGTTTAGGGGCTCCTGTACCTCCCTGGAGTATCAACACTGTCTTCCTGAGTGCTCCCTCTATGAGATGGTGCAATATTTTACAGATAGGTTTATTGATGAAGCAGTCCATTCTGATGGATGAAGTTTCTGTAGGATTGCATCAAGTTGCATTATCACTGCCACTTTTGTATAACTTTTTGTATACTTGTATTTTACTGCCTTGAGGTGTCAAAATAAAGAATTTTTGTTTGATTAATCTCTGCCGAGTCTTCCATTTGGAGACTTAGATCTCTGCAGAAATGGAGGTTCTACATAAAGGGAATTTTGTGTAATTTTTTGAGATGGCACATCCCAGAGGGGGTTTTGAACTCTCAGGCAGAAGCCTGCTACTTACAGCTGCAACCACTGTGAGCTGCTTGTAAATTTTGGTGACACTTGGGCCAAAGAAAGTCTGATACATTAATAAAGAGATATGAGGCAGAACCACCACGTAGGAGGCTGATGTGCTTCAGCACATAAAATACTGACTTTGGGAAAATTTTGGGCTTGGTGTTTTTGAAGGAAAAGTTGGTGTCAAAATGAAGGGTTCCTGGGAAAAAAGCAGTCTTGGAAGGAGAAAATAAATGAAAAGAAAGTGAAGATACCATCAGATTCTGGGAGTGGAGGAATGTCCAAGGGATCAAAGAGCTGCATGGGGAGGAATGCCAGGGAATGCTTAGAGGCTTGCTGCATAAAGTCCAAGACTTGTAACTGGGAGCAGCTGTACAACACAGAACTTTCTGTTCCAACTTCACAAATGAGCCATGATCTTAGTGCTGGGCAGGGAAGCTGAGATCAAAGTAATGCACCTGGGAGAAAGTCAAAGAAGGTAGAGTCTCTGTTCTTGTAAATTCTAAAAATAATCCCCAGCCTCCAGATCCACTAGAGGTTGCCATTTACTCTGTTTAATCCATGACACCTTGAAGAGTTGTTTCTTGTC
Organism: Aegithalos caudatus; assembly: GCA_013389925.1. Taxonomy (NCBI): domain Eukaryota; kingdom Metazoa; phylum Chordata; class Aves; order Passeriformes; family Aegithalidae; genus Aegithalos; species Aegithalos caudatus. The sequence continues at coordinate 346,370 of WEIU01003887.1, forward strand.
TTCCATTATCTCTTTTTAGTGAAAGAGTACATTGGTTTGAAAATACAAAGTACTGTATTGAAAATACAGAGTTCTGCTATGGAAATTCTAGTACTGGTATTAGCACTGGAATTACCAATTTCTACCTGTGCAGAAAGTGATTCTAGTAGGCCAGAAGGTGAAGTAAACAAGATGTTTGCTTTTTCATGGGTAAGTTTTGAGCTACTAGCATAGTTTAAGGAATTACTTTTAATAGCTGGGATAGCAGGGAAACGTTCAGGTTCACATTTTGTCTGGTCAAGGGTTTTATTTGAGATGGGGAGTGAAAACAGTGAACCAATGTGGACAATGTATTTTTGAAGTCTTGAGTTGCATAAGAATCACATTTATTAACAGAACAATTCAGTAAATTAATGCAGTTTTAATTCTAAACTGATTTTTTTCCCTATTTGTGATTACTAGTAGTTAGTCAAAATATTTGATTTTGTAAAAATAGCTATTGCTCCCCTTAAAAATTAGGATGTACAGCATGCTATTGAAAGAGAGGATATGCTTCTAAAACATCAAAAGGTTTGGCTAAACATCTATAAAACATCTTATAAAATTTATGTCAAGCTCAGACTCCTGACATGCACTGTACCTGTGTTGTATAATTTGTTCTTACCCCTCAGGGTATGAGAATTCTTCACTATGTCACAGCAGTAAATTATTTAGTTAGGAGAAGGAAATGCAAGAAGATACTGTTATGTAATAGATTATGTCATCAGCATATGCATACAGAGAGCAGTTTCTTTAAAAGCAAGGGAATGAAATGGAAATCTCCAGAGAAGTTGCAATCAACTGTTGTCACAGGATCAGCAGCCTTGGTGAGTGTTTCACTAGGAATCAGTGCTTTGTCCTTCTCAGTGCAATTTGGCCTTGCTGTTGCTGATTTTGCCACTTCTCATAGAATTCTTTTCTGTTGAAGTTTGATATTCCTTTGTTTCCATTCATCTGCATTTGTTACTTGTTTATGAGAACTGCTATGTATAACTTGGTCTTCAGACTTTATTTTTCACAAACTGTCTTGTCTGCATGCACAAATTCTTAAGATGACATCTGTGTAATTTACTACATCTTTCAAAGAGCTTGGAGTTGCTCTCAGATTTCTCTGACTTTAAAAAGTACCTGGAACTGCTGTGGATTAGGCTGGTGGTTTTTTTTTTTTAATTTTAATTGTCCTTTGGCATTCCTAAAAATTTTTATTTGCAGCTGCAAAAAAAACCAAACTAGTGACTAATGCCTGCCATAAAAAACATGCTTTGACAAAGGTGAAGTTCACACTGTATTGATAAAATACTTGGACTTGGATTTGTTAGGTACAGGTGGTAAAGAAAATCACAAACTTAATAGCTGTTTGTATTCAGTCACCTGTAAAGTGACTTAAAGGATGGTGTGACCAGTTCCTGGTGCAAGTCCCCTCACACAGGTCTGACGTGTAGCACGCCAGGCACTCACTGAGTTGGTCCAGAGAGCTATGGCTGCTCCAGCTTGCTCCAGCTCCTGTCCCCAGCACCCCAGTCTGACTGCAGCTGCTGGGCCAAATTCACTCATGCCAGGCTCACCAGCTGCTGGCACCTCAAACTTACAGCACTCATGTACCTGGGATAATGAGATTTCACAGAAAGATAGTTAAGAAAGCATTTAATAAGATAGGACAGACACTGACCAGCCTTGGTTGTCAGGAAAGCTGTCCTTTTCCATCTATTCCTCTTTTTTGCATAGTTCCACAGACCTGGTTCAAATCCTGTGTTCCTCATTTTCCCCTTTGTACTAGTTACAAACTCCAAGCTAGCCCTCTCCAAAGCTGTGAATGCACTTTCTCAATGGCCTGTCAAATAGTGACTGTAGATATTTGGTCTTTTGCGTGATCTCTGCTCCCCATTGTCTCTGAGATCTGCGTAATTTTATTTCTGGCTCCTCCTCTTCTGCATTGAAAAGCTCTTTGACTGGATAACCTTAATAAAGGAGACATTTTCACCTTTCACATGCTCTTACATAACTCACTCTTATTTAGTGGGAGAAACAGCTTAGGAAGTGATAATGTTGCTCTAGGTAACTTCTTTTCTAGATAAAGAATTTTTCTTTTTCCCTTAATGAAAAGCTTTACAGATAGCAGATGATTTTTAAAAAGGGGGGAAAAAGGCAGTTGTCTATGAAAAGAACTGTGGCCTATATTATCTGTTCCATTCCCCACAAACTTCTGTGCTTGCTGCTGCCTCAGGGTACAGCAGACAGTAGCTGTGACTCAGCTGAGGACGTAGCTGTTGCCACAGCTGCTCAATGCTCTGTTTCTCAAGGCAGTAACCCACAGCAGCACCCTGATTTTGTCCTTTCTACACTATTAGGTCCTCCTTGCTTTTCTTGTGGCAAAGGCCCAGGACACACAGAAGGGCAGGAGGCAGGGCCTTTTACTTTGCACCCCTACAGATGTTCCAGGGTCCTCCACAGCCCACAAACCCTCCATGACTATTGAGCAGCTTTAATTGGTTTTATGTATAAGAAATTTGGTTAAGGCACAAACTGAAACCCAGGAGGCTCCATCTGAACATTAGGAAACACTTTTTTTACCATGAGGGTGCCTGAGAACTGGAGGAAGTTGCCCAGAGGCTGCAGAGTCTCCATGCTTGGGAATACTCAAAAGCCATCTGAATATGCTCTTGAGCAACTGGATCTAGAAGGCCCTGGCTGAGCAAGGAAATTGGGCCAGATGACTTCCAGAGCTCCCTCCTAACATCAGCCATTCTGTGATTCTGGATATAAAAGATACTGAGTGTTAGTTATGCCATGGATGAAGGTCTGTGAAGGTACAAAAACTGCAAGAAGGGCTGTTTATTTATGGTGAGGTAAGCAGCACTAATGGGTATGCTTGAAGAAAAATTAGGTTAAACGTGAAGACAACATAACAGTAATTCATATGAGGAATAGTCTTCCAAGGCCTGCTAGAGAACTTCCCCTCTCAGATAATGACACTTCAAAAAATTGTCCCTGAAACAGGTTATGGGAATAATACCCTTCAAGTTGCAGGATTGTTCTCTTGTGTCTAATTTTTATAATTTGTCATTTCCATCCTTTTCTTCCTTAGTCTCTCCCTGCCATCAATACCCATTCTTTCTGTGGTTCCCCACCCTTTCCAAATCGAGTGAAGAATGGCACTGCCTGAGAGAGGAGGAGGAGGAAATGTTACCTCCTGTTAATTTACTGAGCTGTCCCATTGCCAGGACAGCAGAGAGAGATTAAAGCAGGGAAGCAGACAGAACAGGAGGGGGCAGGGAGTCTCTGGTTACACTCTCCCTCTGTCTTTCCCTCACCAGTAACCTTCTCTCTCAGGGTGCTCTGAGGGGTTTTAGCTGAAGCCTTGCACTTGTTTCGCTCCATGATTTTGCTGTGGAGGGCAGACGGGAAGACCTTGCCCTGAACACCCCCTGCTCCACAGGACGTTGTCTCTGGGGATATGACTGGGGATGCCTCTCCAACGAAAGCATTCCGATACCAAGAAACTCTGGTGAGTACAATACCTGCAGCAGTCCAGAATGTTTTCCTACATGAGAGCTGCCTTCCCTCCTCTGCTTAAGGGTTTTTTTTTGCCTACAAATACCCTTCCCTGTTTGCATTAGACAAACTCTGTGAGATATCTGCTCGAGCACGTGCTCCAACAGTGGCTTCCCTCAAGAGAGAATGTGGCCACACTCTCCTTGAATTCCTAATCCCCATGGGTGAAAAATGTACATCACCAGGCAGGTTAAAAAATGCTGGCAGGAGTCAGAGCTGAGTCTACAGAAATGCAACTGCTGGTTGTGAATGGGTTTTTCTTTTCAAGAGAGCCACAGACAAGGCACTGAAACTGTTCCCTGCCCCTTTGTTACAGCTCCCACAAGATGTGGTTAGGATTCTGCCATGGTGGTGTCTGCAGTACTGTGAGAACATGGAACATGTTGCTCTGTGGCATTCTTTGGGAACATCCCAGTAGGGCCTTGCACTGCTCTGTTTAATAGGTCTTTGGATGCAGACTGTTGAGCCTGTTTCTGCCTTAGCTACTTGAAAGAGTTACTGCCAACTAGCAGAAATGAGATTCACTGCATGCCTATGAGTCCTCACACTTTACTGGACAAGTGGAAGCAGCAGTTTGTCCTGTGCCTAAAAAGCCTCTTGCTTTGGTCCCTGAAGTGAGAACTAGCATCATACAGTTGCCTAAAATTGCCTAAGGAACTGCCTGAAAGAAATCCCAGCCTTTAAAAATGAATAGTGACCACTTTGTACAGTTTGTACCTGAGCATGCAAATTTTGGTAGCAGTGTTTAGAGAGCAGTGATGGAGCTGAGGAAAAAAAAATTGAAATCTCATCTTCTTTGAGCTACTGCAAAGAGAGATGGCAACTTTTTTACATGTTGCTCTCTGGCATCTATTGAGCACATCTGAGTAGGGTCTTGCACTGCTTTTGTTTTACAGGTATTTGGACGCAGGCTGTTGCCACACTTTCTGGTTTCTGTTTGTAGAGCACCTAGTTTAGTAAGAAGAAGCTATGGTTGTCTTTGTGAGCAGTAGGCTGAGGTGAAGAACTGGAGAGTGGCTTTCAGTCAAAAATATTCTGCTGCTGAACACTGCTCGTGTGTGTGACAGAGAGCCCTTTATGACTGAAATCTTAATTTCAAATCCAGACTTAACACAATGAATGTAAATTTCCTAGTGATCCATGTGGGCACATCATAAGCACATGCCCTCAATTCAACAGTGGCTTATTAAGAATGCTATTTATCACATATTAAGTATTAACATTGCCGAAGGAGCCAGTCAGTACAGTGGAAGCATTAGGATATATTTCATCTCTCTTGGCCTGACTTTCTGCATTCAAATATAAAAAAGAAGCATCCTCCATGTCAAAAGTGAATAGCATCAACAGTAAAGCATTGAGAGTGAGCCGAATATAGGACATAAAGGGATTGCCATGACCTATTTGCACTACAAATAAACAAGTAATGATTGCATGAGATACTAAACTGTAAGGAATTACTACAAACCCAAACAAAAGCAGTGGTAAGGAAGAGAGCATGAACCAGCACAAGACACAGAAGTAGAGAGTATGCTACTTGGATAAAATGGCTGTATCTCTTCTTTAACTACAACAGACTCATGGATCTCTACAATTTTCAGTTTTAAGTTCTTAGTGTAGAACTAGACTAGTCAGAGTAAATAGACTAATGAGAGTTTTCTTGAAAGCTTGTGGGAAGATACAACTAGCACCAGATTTCTTGAGTTCAAAGAGCATGATTTTTATAACATGAGCTAAGGAAAATCTTTGACAAATATTTGTTCATTACTAAATAGCTATTTTTGAGAGAAAGAAATACAATGTGTTGCATTATATTGATTTACTCATAAAGTAATCCCAGCTATTTGCCACTGAGAGCTCTTCTATGCTTCTGGACAGGACAGGATTGTGTAATAAATCATATCTGTTTGATTCCTTGAGTATCTACATAGGTAAACCCCAAATGACTAGTTATTTGTTGAATTCAAGCCACCTTCACCCCTGATAAGCTTTATGATAAGGAGGCAGCCATGCTATGACTCGTTTCATTAGAGATGACTCTAAAGTTAGGAATTCTTTAAGAATGACCATATATACTGTAGTCCTTAGGGATCATAGGCAGAGTAACAAGTAGCTACTGGAGCAGCTATTTGCTGGATCTAATCTAGGCATTAGTGCTAAGAAGGGGCTGAATCACTAATCTCAACTGAAGATAAATCATTTCTCAAAACAAGCAAAATCAAGAACATTTATAAGGATTATGTAGCAAGTGAAAAAAGGACTGCAGTTCTGGATGTTGTTGCCTCAAGTGTTGTTGCCAGACCTTCTCAGGACTTGAGTATCTTAGCAATTTGCACCTTAAAATGCTATCTTTAGGAGCAGGCTCCTCTCAAGTATCAGCACTACATCTGTTCACTCCATGTACTCAGTCATGCTAGTTCGTTCTTATTTAGTGAGTGAACAGAAGCAGAGGACACTTCTGAATTAATGCTGCATACATCAGTTTTCAGACATAAAGCAGCCACTGCTCTCTGGGCATCCTGGTTGGTTGTAAAAGACAGACAGTAGGTCATTGCCTGGCTCCAAGACTGTAAGAATGACTTCTTTTTTCCTCTGATTTAGAAAATCTATGGCAGTGTCACAATCCATGGGCGAAGTCACTTATGAAGCCTGTATATATTGGGAGGAGAAGAGATGGTAGATGAGGTAGCTGCTGGTCAGCCTTCAAGGTCACAAACCACCTACATGAGAGTGCTGATGAGTCAACTGACCATTTCTTGTCCTTAAGTCTCTTCTATGATTGAAGTATCTGTATTTGTTTATATACCAGTTATTATAAACTGGTAACCAGTTTTTGTTTTTGTTTTTTTTTGCTCCTGGCTCTTTTTTTTTATTTTTTTTTTTCCATTTCCAATAATCTCTTTTAACTATTTGTTTCCCAGGTGTTCGTTTCCTCTTTGTCACTTACTCTTTTACTATTCCCTTGTTACTCTCACATACCTTCTCCTCACTCTTGTGTTCTGCTACGTCTCCTCAATTTGTTTGCTGTTCTTGCTCTCAGTATACATGAGGCCAAGTGTTAGGTTTCACAGCTGTGTTTTTCTCTGTGCCTTCCTCACATCACTGCCATTGGATTCTGATCTAAAAATATCCCAAGTGACCCTTTCCCTGTGCTGTCCCAAGGCAGAGGGGGGATTTTCCCCAGCTCCCCTCTCCTCTTTTTATTTTTGAAAGTGTTGTCAATCATACAGAAGGTAATGTTAGAAGGCAGAAGAGACCTGGGGAACTGAGGTCATGAGAAAGATCACTTGTACAGATTTGTATTGCCAATTCCAAAGCTGGAGAGGACAAAAGATGCAGATGAACTTGGGAAGATGTAGACTTCTGACAATGACAATAGAAAAGAAAAAAAGGAATTCTTTCTTCAGTCCATGTCTGCATCGGTGAGGTGTTCACAGCTACTCTACCTGTTTAAAAGATGGGGATAGGAATTTTTGCTATGTTTTCATGTGATCTTAATCTCTGCTGTGAGAATTAGCAACTTCTTGAGAAAATTTTCTCATTTCCAGTATGTATTGCTAGCAGGCCTGGTCTCTGTCGTATAATTGAAGGTTGCCTGCCAGTATTTTGGTTTTGTTGCCATCAAAGCAAAAAACCCAAGAGTCACAGAAGGATCTAGAATGGAAGGGAATATTAGCAGTATCCAGCCTCCTGCTTGGTTATGAATTTCCATTGTTTCAAGACATGGCTGTTGCCTCTTGCATCTTCCTCCTGCCTCTGTGAGGAAAGCCTCCCTGTGATACCCTCCCTCTGGGTGTATTTGCATTTGCTGTTTGCAAATCAGCCTCTTCTCTGGGTGAATAGACCCTGCTGCTTCAGCTTCTCCAGTCAAACATCCAGGCAAGACTTGCTGAGGTGACACCCACAGCTGCACACCCATGCTGTCTATTCCTGACTTAAGCACCTTTCCCATGGAGAAAGTTTGGTTTAACAGTAGCATGTGCAACAGAAATGGTGCCAAAGGCTTTACCTTGCCTGGCTGTTGCCCACGTTGTCCTTGTACTGAGCTATGGGTGCAGTTACAGCCCCACAGGAGCAGGCTGCCTGCAGACACCATACCGTGGGTAGCACCATCCTGGCAGGGAGTGCAAGGGGCCTTTTCTGCTGCTTGCAGGAAAGGAATTTTTTTAATGCATTTCCAACATCATTCAGGTATTGGGCTCTGTTGTGTCCAGAAGGTGTCCAGAATTACATTTCCACAAATTGTACAGGCCTCAAGCCCAACTAAATAAATTCCATGGGCTAGCAGCATGCCAATCAGTCTAAACTTTGTCACTGATCTTGTGCTGTAAAAGGTAAAAAAACTTGTTCATGTGTAGATGGCATACAGGGATATCCCACATTTGTGGGTAACCTAATAGGGTAGCTGCATGCTATAAGCTTTTTTTATATGAACAAAGAAAATACATGATTGCTCTGACATCTGGTGTGTGCTACTTTGGCAGCATAGCAGATTAAATTATTTCAGGCAAGTTTGGAGTAGGGGGTATATGTGTGGAAAGACCATGTGCTAGAATTCCTGACATTAGGAAAAGACAGACCTGTTGCTAGTATAATTCTCAACAATGGCAGTAGAGGTGCAACTGGAATACAGAGATTACTGCCCCAGCTGTACAGCAGGTGGCATACAAAGTATGGTAGATGAGAAATAATTCATCAATAAAGAAATGTACAGCAAATAAAAATCCTCAGGGTAAAGTTGACTACTGTTGTGAATGTCCACAAAATCACAGCAGAGAACCTGGGCATGCAGAGGAGAAGCTAGCAGTAAACATGACATAAAAATAAGTAATTTTGTCAATGTTTATTTTAGCAAATTAACAGGAAGTTGCTGCTGTCAGTATTGATGGAACAGATTCCACATACCTGATGATCACTGTTAACTTGTTAATGCAGAGCAAGGACAGATATAAGTTTAATCATGCTGGACACTACCTTATTGGAACCTGCTTATTTTAAGAGTTCATATTTACTATTAAGTGACATAGGACTTCTTGGTGGAACCAGATTTCATTGCTGTTTATTTGCATGGGAAGGCATATCATGTTTTTGTATTTGTTAATCACACAATTCTCAGCACTGAGCACAGAGGCAGCAAAGAGATCCTGCACACATTGTGACTGCAACAAACACTTTGATCTTTGGACCTTGATAAGGACATAGGGTTAAAGGACCTAGTCATGGTTTTAAAACTCAGCCATTTATGTCTACAACAAATTTCTACCTCTTGGCAAAGAAATTGATTCTTGTTCTTATAAGAGAATGTGTCTTGGGATTGACAGTCATCCATTTTCACAACATATTTGCGAAAGGTCATGGATTAGGAATGTTTGCCTTTCATCTATCAGAACTGAGAGTGGATTCTAGAAGCACATAGAAATACAAAGCACCTTCAACTATTGCACAGTGCTATTGTGTGTGTGTGTGGAACCTAGACTTTTTCAAAAGAAGTCAAATACCTGTAGCTCTAAAAACTCTGACAAATTACATGCAGTATGTTGTTTTCTGGTTTGGTGCTCTGAAGAAACATTATTTTGTGCATCCCGAGTTTTTGTTTCAGGTGGAAGTTTGTCCAACTAGTCTTTCCTGTGCATAGTCGCATACACATCTTTTGATTACGTGTAAACTACTATAGTGACTATGGATGTCTATATCCTGAGACTTGGAGTTACCCACAACTCTACTAGGACACTGGAAGAGAATTCACCTGAAGATCAGTCACAGAGGCTGACAAAATATTTAACTGTGAGGAGGAACACATGGCTTCTAACAGCTACAGAAAAATAACTACCTGTTTTTGAGTGTGTGGTCAGCCCAGGTCTGACCATAATCCTGCAAACAGACTTCAGAATAAGATGATGCTTTCTTCAGACCATTGTTCAGTCATGTTCATAGTCCCTGGAAGCAACCTCCTGCAGCACTAAGAGCAGGGCACAAGCAACGCAGGAGGTTTCCGGAGTGCACCGCCAACAAGTTCATAACAAGATAATCAAACAGACAGCAAGAGGAGGTGCTCTGCTGGTCCTGATACAAAGGAGGAAGGATGGGTTAGGGATGTGGACAGCTTCTGGATCTGAGGAGGGAGAACTCCAAATAAGGTTTCAGTCATTGAGTTCAGGAGAGAAGTCTTTGACTCTTCTGGGGTCTTGGAAAAATCCCATGGGAAATGGCCCTGCAGGAAAGAGGGGTCCAAGAGAGCTGGTCATTGTATAGGAATCATCTCCTCCAAGCTCAGGAATGACACATCCTTGTGAGTAGGAAATCAAACAAAGGGAGCAGGAGGCCAGCATGAATTAGGAAGGAGATCCTGCCTAAACTCAGACAGGTGACCTGGGAGGAATTTAGAGATGCCAGCCATGTGTTAAAGGATGAGATTAAGAAAACCAAAGCTTATCTGGAGTTTACTCTGGTGAGGAACATGAAGAGCAACAAGAAAGGCTTCTATAGGTGTATCAGCAGCAAAATTAAGGCAGTGGAAAATGTGGGACCTTTTCTAAAGAATCAAGGAAAATTGATTCTAAAGAAGATGATGACGAGCAAGGACCTTCACTAGAGGGGGATGAGGTCAGAGAACATTTAAACAAACTGGGCACACACAGATCCATGGAACCTGATGGGATGCATCCACCAGCATGAGGGAATTGGTCAATCTCATTGCAAGGCCACTTTCTAATCTTTTAAAGGTCATAGGGATTCAGAGTGGTAACTGAGGACAGGAAGAAAATAGATGTCACTTCTATCTTCAAAAGGAGCAAGTCCAGCAAACTGCAGGCTGATCCACTTCAGCTCAATCCCCATAAAGATGATAGAGCAATTCATCTTGGGAATCATTTCCAGGCACATGAAGGACAGAAAGATGATTGGGAGTGGCCAGCATGGATTTATGAAGGGAGAACCACACTTAACCAACATACAATTCAGTAATCAGATGAGACAGCTGGTGGATGAAGGAAGAGCAGTGGATTCTGTTTTTTTTTACTTTAGCAATGTTTTTGTCTCCCACCACCTCCTCATAGTAAGCTGATTAAGTACAGGCTGGACAAGTGTACCTTGCAGTGGGTTGAAAACTGGGTGAACTGCAGGGCTCCAGAGGTTGTGATCAGCAGCACATCCTTCTGCACATCCTCTGTGATGAGGCTAAACCTGGAGTCCTGTGTCCAGATCTGAGTTCCTCAGTTCATAAAACCTATGGAGCTACTGGAGAGAGTTCTGCAAAAGGCCACTGCAAAAGATGATGAAAGGACAGAAGCATCTCACATCTGAGGAAAGGCTGAAAGAGCTGGGATTGTTCAGCAAAGGTTCAGGGGTGGTCTTATTATCTGATGGAAGACTGAAGATGGTGGAGCCGTTCTCAGTAGAGCCCAGTCACAGGACAAGATGGAATGGGCACAAACTGAAACACAGGAGTTTGTGTCTGAACATAAAGAAAGAGGCTTTTGCATGACTGAGCACTGCCACAGGTTTACTTGGAGTGATTGTTGCATCCTTGGAGACATCCAAAAGCTGTCTGCACACAGCCCAAGGCAACTTTCTCCTACTGACACTGCTTGAATGTGGTATTGGACAAGACAGCAGGTGTCTCATCCAAAGCTCAAATATTCTGTAATTTGGTAATTAACTAAGTACTCAGAGGAACAGCAGCGCAAATTACCAACTATTCTACAGGATTATTGTCTTCTAAATATTGCACAAAATGTATTTTTAATTCCTTGTCTGTAATGAACTCTCTTATCTACCCTTGTTGTTAAATGACTCACAAAAACATGTCATTTACTTCTATTACAGAAAAGAAAATTAAACCTCTTTGCCTGCATCTAAATTCCAAGGAGTTGTGACTTCAATAGAACAAGACCCTACCTCCTGAGAAACAGCCAAATTAACCTTCTAAGTTAATTTTCTTCATACTGCTCAATATTTTCCAGACCTCATTGTCCTTTCCAGCCTGGGAGGTTCCAGTCCACTTTACTGTTCCTTATATAGGAGCTATTCCATAATTTGACCATCCTCTGAAACCCTCCCAGTTCTACTATATTATTTTTGAGACTAGGGGAAAGAAAGCAAACATTACTCAGATGTACTTGCACATTGTATTTAATTAGGTATTATTTTCCTACTTCTTAACCATAGTTCTAAATAAATGCTAAAAAGGTCATTATGATCATTCTGTGTAACCCCAAGATCTTATTCTTACATATTGAATGTTTACATTGTTGAACAGTTCTTGTGGATGCAAAGCTAGAAAGTCTGTTCCTCCTTAATCATTTTAGATTTATTGTGACTTTTCATCTGTAATTTTATTGCTCAATCAGCCTGTACAATTCTTCAGTCAGTTTGTTTTTGTTCCTCTGAATAACTTACTAGCACCCTGTGAGTCCTTATCTAGACCAGAGAGGTATTTGATATTAATTCTGCTTGACATCAAGTTTGTTATCAGCCGTAGGGGACATGGTACTGAGGGCAGGCTGCTTTTAGTTCCAATTCTATATAGAAATAGGGCACATTGGGAACCTCATTTCCATTAGTTTGAAGTCCATAATGCTCCAGGCTCAAAGGGCAAAAGAGCTGCAGGTTCACCTAAGCTTTCCAGGAATGATAAAGGCAAAAGCAGGATTAAACACATGACAGCTGTGCAACAGGGTAGAGACAGAAGAAACAGTCAGCATGGTATAGGAACTTTATTCCAGAGGTACGTGGAAATCTTACTCTTGGGAAGATGAAGCAAGGGCTATACAAAGTTCTCTTGCCTACACGTGTGTTTTAGTGCTGTATGTGAGCATGTACATTGTGGCTGACATGATCTATGGACGGCCACATGAACAGCTTTGTTCTCTAAAGCTGCTTCCCTGACCTGTGGTGAACTCACTTAGAGCACGACTCTGAGCAGTTAACTGCATGAGGACATGAGTGTTTTCCATCAGTTTACCTTTCACAGTGCTCTGACAGACATATCAGAGCTGGTGCAAGGAAGGGAATATGACCATCCTTTCTTTATGCCACTCACAGTTTTGGGACAGCTGTAACGGTTCAGGCCAACGCTGAAAAATCTTGAATTTCTGTGTGTTCTGTCTTCTTTAACCCAGCTATATTTCAAAAGCAGTACCAACTACTCTTATGCCACGACCCTAGAAAACTTTTTTTTTTTTTCTTTATAATTGCCTCATACCAAAAGATAAAAGACTAGACTTGACACTTTGTCTGGAAACGCGGAACAAGGGAGACTAAGAAGGTCAGGGCCTGATGCTTTTGATTAGGCAGGTGAACAGTGTGACAGGCAGCCTTTTCTGTGCAGAGCTCAGGTACAGCATCTAGCTCCACCCTGACTAGTGACTAGCAACCTCTATGCCCTCAGAACAAGTCAGAATATCTACAAGAAGTAGTGCTTCCCCATGGGACTTTTCACTCCCCATTAGTTCTAGCCTTGAGCTGCCCTATGTTACCTTTATTCTCTTTTATTGTTCCATCACTGGGGGAAACCACTTGAATGCTATGTAGCAAATAAGAGTAATAATAATGTAGTAGAATAACAGAACATGCTAAAATAATCTGGACCACCCTTTCTAAATCCTTCTGCAAAGATTTTTCACTCTCAGAACCTTTAATGGCTTCTGCTTCCAACTCAACTCTTTTTTATATGTGTAGGCTTTTCTCTTCTTCTTTCCACTTTTCCAGATCAGTGTGTTTGGTTCTGTAGTAAAGGGATCTTCTCTAAAGAAGATGAACATCATCAGCTAATAATGTTTTGCTACTGAGTATGGAGGACTGACACAACTGATTCCATATCAGTATTTCAACTGAACCTGATATACCACTGTATGTTGAATTCAGCTTCTCAACTGAAACCACTGCTTCACGGTGACTACAATGTGCTTGGAGTCAATATGCCTGTGAAAACAACAAGGGTCAAAACATTAACTGGAATGGATCAAATGTAAAACCACATAAAAACAAAAAAGCTTTTTAATATGTTAAGAGAAGTGTTCAAAAAAGTGAAACATTTCCAGAAGACATTAAGGATACTGAAGGACACCAGATCAGTATCTAAAGAGAACAGGTCCACACAAAAAGGCTTCAGTCCTTCTTTAGTCTGCTTCAGATCCTTAACACGAGTGCTGTCCCCTGCCAAGATGCAGGTGATATACTTATCTGGTTGGAGGGTGTACTAGGAATTCTTTAGGGAGTGCTGACCTCCTCCCTTCTCAGTGATATCTGCCTCTTATTTCCAATGCAGCTCTGTAAGAAAAAATCAAAGCTGAATCCACACCCTCCTGTGGACTGGAGAGGAGGGCATCTTGATAAAAAGGACATTTCAGACCTGGTATCAGAGCACAGATATTAAAGACGTTAATGCACTCCTGGGCAGATCTGAATGCTCAGCAGCTGATTCAGGGCAATGATCATGTTCCCCAGCATGCAAGAGTGTAGGTCAAGAGAGGACAGGACTGTAATGATCAGTGTGGCAAAACTCAGTATGAAATTGTATAGAGACATGTCTGTTCAAGTGGTCGTACCACAAAGTACAGTTAGATTGGCAAAGATTTCCTGCAGGAAGACGATGGATAGCCCTCCTGCCCAAAGCAAGGAGAATACCCTGCCCCTACAGAGACCTTGCCTCCATCCCATGGGATTTAATTATGGCATTTGGAGCAGTTTTATTTGGAGGGAGAAAGAGTAAGAGGGGTAAGGAACTGGTGTTGGTGCCACTGGTACCATCTGTGCTTTCTACCAGCAAGTTCTGTAGCCAGAGCTGTAGTCCCTGTGGTACAGAGAAACACCACAGCAATACCCTCTGCATCCCTTTCCTCTTTGATGAAGATGAGGTTGAAAGCTGCCATGGCAAGGGTCAGCTGCATCTTCTTCCCAGAACAATGAGTCTTCAGCAAGTGGCATAGCTTGTCTGTCAGCATGATAGGTCTGAGGAGACTTGTGCAAGCTCTTGGTCCCCATGGTGCCCAAAAACCAGTGGTCTGGGGCATTTCTGTCCTTCTCCTCTTAAGTAAATGTCCCCAGCCCAGCCAGTGCACCTGTCAGAGAGCAACAACTCTCTTCCTGATGCAAGAAAACGCAGCAGAATGAGTGGGATTTGAAACATTTCACAAAGTCCATCTCTACTTTTCTCTCTTGTTTGTTTGTTTGTTTTTGTTTACTGACTCATTTCTTTCAAAATATGCTATAGACATAATGTGGAATAGAATTTGGCTCTGATATAGACAGGAAAAAGTTAATATACACCCCAGACAGACTCAAGGGCAGTGCTTGAACAAGATACCACAAGTACTCTTAGGCATTAGTGCTGATTCTGAACACCTAATAGTGCAAGAGGAGGACTGTGAGCAATGGTCTTGAACAAACACAACATCCAAAAATCTGTAATTTCCCATAAACAGTCTGAGTTTAGCAGCTCATAGAACTAATTTCAGCTCCCAACATAAGTGAAAGTCAGAACAGTTTCCACCATTTATTCTCAGTGCTTTCTTCTTCACTGGCCCATTATCTCTCCACCATTCCTGACCTTGGTCAATAGTTTCCAGCCTACAGCCCCTTCCAGGACTCCTGTTCCAGGTTTAATATTTTTTAGATGGCATGGATATTAAATGCCAGCCCTGGGACACAATGCCATTTATGGGGAACTTCCTGCAATTTCTTCTGCTGATTTATCTTGTATATACTAATATACAAGATAGGTAGATTAATAAGCTACCAATACAGGTAGCTTAATATACTAAGCTACCTGTCTCTTTTGCATCTGGAGATTGTATCCCCTCATGGCCCTGAGTGTACTTCTTGCACTGTTTTTCCCCTTGTGACAATCTAAATTGGCTCCTGCTAATAGGTGTGCAGCAGCTCTAGTTTAGAAAGCTTGACAGAGAAAAGACTTTTTGCAGCCTTCATGCTGGAGAGTGGCCCAGTACTCCAACCTGGATGCACGTGGTTGATGCAGTTCTTCTTCCCTTCCCCCAGCACCTTCCTACGAGTCAAAGGGGCTGAGAGAAGAGGGAGGGAGTCATGCTGACTCTCACTATCATCCCTGTATCAGCAGCCAGTGATAACAGCAAAGGTTATTGCTGCAGGGGAATTTCATTGCCCTCATTTGCGATGGATTTATTATTCAGGCTGCCAAGAGAAATACTATCTTCCCTCTGTTTACCTTAGTCTTTATCTCATATTACCACCAGAGATTGTTTTATGGAAAACAGGCAAGACCCCTGCTGTGCTGGGGGGTTAGGTGCTTTTGTATGGGTATCTGCATTTAGATTGGGGAAGGAGAAGGAAAACAGGAAACTTAGTCAAAACTTTGAAGGATTTACAACTGTCCTAGTAAATAAGGTACATTAAAAAAATCTTCCATGGTAGTGATAACACATCTGTGCTACAATCCTTCTATTGACATCCTGTATCTCAGTTATCTGAGACAGGACAGGACAAACCAGTGCTGCCAACAACCAGTACTTAGCAACCATGGTTCATGCAAGTAGGCCACAGCATCTGCTCTAACCATGTCAAGAGGCTGAAATGTAAGCAAGAGCCAAGTGTTACTGAGAAAATTGTTATGGTGGATTAGGGCTCTGTTGCAATTAGAAAGACAGTCCCTTTTCTCATTTCTAGGAGTGTTCCTGGTCCCTTCTTTACTGACATTCACATGGCCATGCATCAGCAGGACTAGAGAGCTGAGCTGGCTGAAAATTTTTTTTTTCCTTGCATCAAGCTTACTGATCACTTGTTCCAGTACAAAAAAAAAAAAAAAAAAAAAAAAAAAAAAAAAAAAAAA
>WEIU01003887.1:362753-389353 GCA_013389925.1 Aegithalos caudatus
AAAAAAAAAACCCCCAAAAAAAAAAAAAAAAAAAAAAAAAAAAAAAAAAAAAAAAAAAAACCAAAAAAAAAACAAACAGGACTGTCCTTTTCAACAAGTCCATTCCTCAAGTTCCCTAAATTAGGTAATGTGATCACTTATAGAGATCATAGGGCTTCAGGGAAATTACTTTTCAGGCATTTGAAAGTGGAACATGTATCAGGAAAAGGAAATAATTTTTCCTGCATACCTCTAATCCCTGCCGTGGCCTCCTGAAGATACTCTGTCCATGCTCATGGTTCCTTCTTCTTGACCAACCCCAAGCTCATGCACACCTAAACATGTCCTTGAAACTTTCCCAAAAATTTTCCCTTCACAAGCCAGTTCCTCCTCCTAAACCTTTCAACTATGACCACACATCTTCACAGTTGGCCACATTTTACGTAAGAATCATCATTCTCCACTTGAAATTAGCCAAATCAAATTCAAACCCAGGAGCCTGTGGCAGGCACAGCTCATCACTGCACTTTCTTCCCACCCTTGTGGTGTCAGTCAGGCTGTGTGTCATGGCATGATTGACAGATCTAATGGGCAATTATTCATTTTACCTGTGCAACAAACAGGGAGAAGGAGAAGAAAGGCACAAGCTGCAGATTCTCTGTGCTGGAATAATAACAAATTCACTAGCTTAGAGGTATCCTTAATAAGTTTTGATCATTAGAGATAAGTCTGTATTTCCTAGATGTTCCTTGGTCCTTTCTGCTAAAAATGTCTTCGAGCTGAGTTCATCAATGTTTGTGATGCAAAATTATTCTTCTAGAAAACAAGAAATCCACTGAATCTACTTCAATCAGTTAATTGAGTGTTTGCTATTTCTCATGGACTTTAGCTGCTTTTGGATTCACAATCCAGTTAAAAAAAGTTTTCTCCTTCTCAGCAGTCTAATATTACTTTGTTGTAATTACTTTTTTTCTTCTTTTTGGTACTTGTATACACACTGTGCCTCTTTGATTTGTTCTTGGTTTATCCTAAGACAAGACATTCATTTTTCTACCCCACCAGTAATACACCTCTTCATTTGGAAAGCCTTTCAGCAGATGAAAAGAAGGAATTATTTAATAGAAGCTACGGGGTGCTGTAGGGTAGAGAATCACCAAGGGAATTGAGGGCTGCAATTTAAGAAGGGGGCAGCTGTAAGGGAGGAGGCATCCAAGCTGTGGAGACATGGAAACAATCTCCTAGGCAATAGAGTGTGAGCACAAAATTTTAGCAGCTCAGAAGGTCATCAACTTAATTGCAACCAAGGTCACAGTGGGTGAGGGAGAGTTGTGTATAGACTATATATTTATTTCTGTGCTTCCTGACTTCCATGCTTGAAGTTTCCTCTATTTAAAATAATCGAATAATCTTATTTTTATTCTATTAAAGGCTGTTTTGTTTTGAGTTTTAGAGCCTGATGGTCTTTACCTGAGAGCTCACCAGGACAATCAGATTCTGAATGAGTTTGGATCCATTTGTAAAAGTTCTGAATGAGTTTGGATCCATTTGTAAAACCTAATTTTGCTGTCTTCTCTTTCATCTGATTTTCTCTGTTTTGCTCTTGTTGCTGGGTTTGTTTAACTCTCTCTGCTTCTTATTTTTGCTCTCAGTTCCAACGTGTGACCAAATTGTGATGTAGGACAAGACAACCTCGAGTTAACCTGGAGTTAAGTAATTTACCTTAGATAGCATCATCGACATGGACACGGTGCTCTGTGCAGACTGTCACAGCTGGGTTGTTTCTGAAACTGGGGCACAACCCTGCCCCTTTAAAGCTCATTTGGTTTTTGCCAAGTCATGGCATATCATATTGTCATATCATGTCATACTGCACTGCCATCCTGCCCTGTCCTGATCTGTTCAAGTTTCCTTCCAAATTCCTCTATTCTAACATCTACTTCAATGGCTCCTTTATGTCCTTATGTTCCTGTATTTATCTGATGCCAGTTGTGAGATTTTTGTTTCCCATTCTGCCTCTTTCTTCTTGAGTTATCAAAAGCTGATGATTCTCAAAATCTGCCCTGTTTCTGTCAATTCTGCTCTACTCAGTCTAGTATTAGTCAGTACATGTCCACTTGAATATCATCATATTATCTTGTTATTTCTCCATGATGAAAGCACTTAAACTTTCTGGTCTTTTTACTTTTTGCTGTGAGCTCAACCCTTCTTTCAAGTGTCCTCTGAGAGATCTCTGTCTCTCCATATCCAGCCTGGCTTACTATGTGCCCCTGAACAGCTTTAATTTCTATCTTTTGCTACTGTTCAAGCCTCGGTCCATGATCTATTTCTTTCTTTTACTATAAAAGCTGTCTTTTCTTCCAGTCTCCCTCCCTCATCCTAGCCCATTTCACAGCATTCTTTCTCTCCCAAAGCTCTAATTGCCTCCTATAGCTCTTTGAAGCCTTCATGGGTATCTTGTCTAATAAAATGTCCCAGTCAAGAGCTTTGTTCTCATCTAGAAGCCATTGCCTTAGCTGACATCTACTTAGGAAGTATTTTTCCTGCCTTTTCACTCTTTTTTGCTTCATCTAAAGGTATTGCTTGAAGCAAAATATGCTTGCTGTATCTTCTTCCTGTCCAGATTCTCATCCCCTCATGCCCTTTGGTGTTTTGTCTCTTATTGCTTCTGTGTTTCTCTCTTAGAGACCGTGTTAGTGTTAAATAGTCATCCTTTTATGACCTTTCTCCTCTTCCTCCTCTAAAACTCCCTCTTTCACCTTTACAGTTTCTTTTGTCCCATAGACTATCTTTTATATTATCTTCTTTACAGACGTGTGGACCTCTCGGGCTGCGCTTTCTCAAGCACAGAATATTATTTTTGCTTTTTTCTTAAATGACTGCTTCTCTATTCTGCATGCAGGTTTCTAAGTAACAATAACTCTGCCTCAGCAAATGCCACTCCTGTCAGTCTGGGGTGGCAGAGGGCTCTGCATCACCATCTGCTATAATGTCTGTGTATGCAGTGTTGGTGACAGCTGAAAAATAGACATGGTGTTTTGCTCCAGAGGAGGCTGCAGTCTGCTGGTGGGCTGTAAGGCTTGTGTACAGTGAGGTCACGAGGTGGTCTAGATCTTTCAGGATGCACCTGCTGCAGAACAAATCAAAAAAGGCTCTAGCATAAGCAGAAGGCTCAGAAGTTAGTAGGATGTCTGATAATTGTGTGGGAAGGGCACAGGGAACATTAGGATTGTTACTGTTGATAAATAGCAGTTGGATTATTTCAGACTGTAAATCTCTGGGACCAGACCATGGGAGAAGAGTCAGTCTTCAGCCATCCTTACCCCTTGCCCCACCAGTCTCTCAGAGCTTATCTCTCTCTCACTATCAAGGCAGTAGGATGGAAAGGCTAGGAATTGTATTTCTGCATCCTGAAAAGCATTCAGGAGATATAAATAAATAAATAAATAAATAAAAGAGAGAAAGGGAGACCTGAGAGAAAACTGAGAAGAGAAGGGAGAAAAATAAAAACCTGCCTGGACGAGAGATCTGTCTTAGTTGACAGTTCTTCTAACTCCTATTCTTTCCTTTACTGTCACTTAATACCCTAATTTGGACTGTAGCTGTATTTTCATCTATCACAAACATGTCCTTCTTGAAACAGACTTTGGAGTCCCACTAGGGCCTGTAATATGCAAAGGGGAAAAAAACCCAAACAAACGGTGTATGAGCAGGTTATGTAACTTCCTTCTTGCATGCCATGGGGATGTCTAGAAACTTTTGTGAGCCTTTTCAAGAGGCTTAGGTGCACCTGAGGAGTCAAGCTGTGTGTACAGGTCATCTGTGTTTGTGGCTAGTGCAAGATGGTTATGACACCTTCCTCTCATTTTTACATCTTCTTCCAGCTCTGTGCTATCTCCTGAGTGTGCTGGTAACCTCTGAAGCAACAGCAGTACTCCATTGATGAGTCCTGGTGGAAGTGCAGAGCAAGGCCTGGGAAATTGAAAGCAAGACAGAGAGGCAATAAAGAAAAGAGAGGAAGAGGAGCTGTGGCAGGAGATTACAGGAAGAGTGATAGCAGAGATTTGACAGCAGTTGCTGGGCAGAAGCTGTGCAGAAAGGCAGATTTTTTTCAGGGTGTTCTCTGTATTCTGTGTTCATGTTTATATCTGCAGATCTGAAAACATGGAAAAGATGATGAGTAAAGCTGGAAGTTTACTTTTCATTAGGTGAGCTGTGCCAGCTGGAAAAAGTGGACAAGCTGCTGGGTCTACCAGCTCTTCTGAGAGTGTGAAATAGAAGCAGTAGATCTCAGAGCAAATACAAATTGGGAGTAGCTGCTTTGAATTTAACTAGGGTAGTGTCAGTGAGGCTGCAACAGAAGTTATTGGTACTGTGTGAAATAGCAAGGATTGTTAATGATTTCCAGAGAGCTGACAAAGCACTTTCACCTCCTAGGGCGAAGAGGGAGACAGTTGATTTATAAGCTCAGTAGCATGGCAAGATTAGTGTTCAGGACACAGGAAATATTGCAACATAAATCCAGTGTCTCTACAGATTGCATGTATTTTGTCATGCATGGAAATTATGGATTTCAGTTCTCAGTTGTTTCCTTGTTAGACAATGACTGGGTACAGGGACTAGAGGCAGAGATACAGGAAGTGTTGGATGGGAAGTGGGGATCAGTTGAATACAAGACCCTTAGCTACAGATGAGCTAGGTCTTTCCTAGTGCACAGGTGGCACCACACACACCGATTGCTCAGGATCAGCTGTGTAGGTGTAGCACTGCCATGCACTGGCTGAGGTGTATTACACTGTGGGAGGCACCAGTGAGGACTTGGAGGTGTGTGGGATGTCCTCCTAATGAGGATAGGAAAGGTTTCTTGGTTCAAGTGGCATCTGGAGTCACTTGGTGAATTTTGGCGTTGGGGTCCTTCATGCTTTTATTGATGAGGTGAGTGAGACAGGAAGTTTGGAAGCTGAGAGGGACAGTTCTTGGAAAAAGCCTTTTAGGGTAGGATCATCCTGTTTTAGGCTATTATTATATCATTATTTGCCGTGGAATTTCCACAACAGTATCATGCAAGATGGACAGTAGAGTTCGATTAGCTGGCAGTAGAGGGCTCATTTTTATACTGCATCAATTTCTAATGTGCCATTCTTGTGACTCCTGAAAAACAAGAGCTAGAAGACTGCACTTTGAGCTAAAGGTTCTTGTGAGTTTTCTGCAGTGGGTCTGCTGAGTGTTCTCCTCCAGTACATATAATAGTGACTGAAGGTCTGGTGCTGTGTTACAGCTTTGATGTTTCCTGGGCTGCACCACATTCAGTTTTTAGGCTTCCTATACATGATATACCTTTTATTTTGACAGTTTTCTATATTTTATACACTATATAGTATGCACTATGCACAAAATTATATTATCGTATCATTTTTTATATAAGCCATAATGACAATGGTCTTCCAAAAGCATCTCAATAGGTTGGGAGCAATTAATGCCTTTTTTTGATAGTCATCTGTGAGGGTAACCAAATGTGTTTCTCTGATTTCCTAGACACAGTCCCTTAGAAACTCTTTTTAAGGTGATTCATTTCAAGTTGTGTGCTACCTATGGGGCACAGTCTTCCTCCAGAAAATAGTGCATGTTGACAGTAAAGTGATTGCTAGTGAGAATGAAACAGGAGAACTGCCCCTTTAAATTTTGGGGCAGCACTGATACTGCTTTTGTAGCTATTCAGTGCTTGCCTGGCCAGATACCAGTTGTAGGTTGTACACACTAACCTTATCCATGTGGATATTACTGCTAACGGATATCCATATCTTAGCAGGAACACGGAGAAGGTGGTTTGTGCAAGAAATTAGGTATGTCTTCGTCTTGGAGACTTTCTACCTTACTCTCGAGTGCCATGCAGGTTGAAAAAAAAAAAAATAAAAGAAGAAATGTTTTACACGAGTCTGCAAAATGGGATAATGGCACTACTGTTCTGGGCCCAAAAAAAGGGTGTTTTGCCCTTTTTTCCTCCCCATCCTGCCTGTAAATCTCAGTGTGAGTAGCTTGGCATGTGAGGTCTTTTTATCTTGTATGCATTTTCTGGAACTTGAACTCTCTGCTCCTCCTTAATTAATAGCCCTCAGAAGAAATATGGTTACAGGCAGCACACTGACAATACTGCGAGGTGTCTCTAGGCCAAGTTGCTGTAACATGCTTCCCATTCCTACTGCTGGCTGGTAGCTAACTGGTGTTGGCTGAGCTCATTGCTTCTCTCCCTGGCTGAGAAATGAGTGGCAGAGTGGAGAGGAGAAGCTGTGGAATGCTCTGGTCTGTGAAAAAGTGACCACCAAGAAAAATTAAATTTCTGCATCAACCTATAATTGAGTACCCACAGAGCAGTTTGGTGATGTTCTTTGCAGTGCAAAGTATTCTCCATAAGAATACCTGAGAAGGCTGAGATTAGACTGTAATGTTGAGGAGTTTACAGGGATGCCTGACTTCTCCATTAGGGCTTGCTGAACTGTGAACTGTGGACTTGGAAAAATTGTCTTGGGGCACTGAGTGAACACCCATCTCATTCCATCTCACCATAGTTGCTGGCATCCTTATGATTGTTGCTCAGTCTTTAGGACACCTGCTACATGGGGAGAAAATGACAAAGCCCACTGACCTTTGTTCTCATTACAAACAGGGAGTGTGTAGGATGGGGAGCTGTGAAAGAAGAGATATCCTGGATAATAATTTCTGCTTCCTCCTGTCTGCTTTCTGTCTCTGTACTTGTAGCTCTGTCACACCACCTCCTTCCCCGTGCCCCCTCCCTCTCCTTCAGGAGTTCCCCTCTTGCTCACACCTGATATTCAATCCCAGCAGAGTTATTGCCTTTTGCTGAGATCAGACACGGCACTGGGGAATCATGTGGCAGAGGAAGGTTGCTATAAATATAGTTGGACCCTTTGGGCAGGAAGGGAAGAAAGTGAGAGAGGCACAAGGAGGAGGAGGAGGGGCAGAGAGAAAGAGAGTGCAGGAACAGGACAAGTTGGAGTGGGAGAAAGGAAGGATCAGCAGAGAATGCGGAGGCCGCGCTCTCTGCCAGAACACGAGGTGGTTCTAGGCAAGGCCCAGAGCAGCAACTCGGTTACAGATGAGCGCCAGGAGGAGCGGAGGAATGGAGAGCTCAGAGAGCAAGATGCAGGAGCCCAGCTGGAAGCCAGCTCTGTGGGGGGACACCCCGCAGTACGACTATGTCAGCTTTGAGAAATGCACCCGTTACGGGATTCCTGTGGAGGCAGGACACCAGGCCGGGGCGGCAGGGGACGACCCACGCTCCCCAGAGACCTCCCTCAGCTACCCACAGGTAGGGCTGGACAACAGGACGTGTGGCAGCACAGATCTCCCTGGGAACACGCGGGCTCTGGGGCTCTCGGATCGGCACTGGCAGAGCACACATCCCTGTCCATCCCCGGTCCCACCAGCTCTCCCCTTTGCTTGCTGGCTCCAGGTCAGGCTTCGACATTCATGGTTGTACTTACACCAAGGATCCCACCAGTAATTCAAGCCAGAGGTTATTGTCACCTGACATGGATGCAACGAGACTTGGAATGGGCAAGCTGGGATGGGGAAAATTAACCAGAACAATAATGCATTTGTAACAGCAAAGAGAAGCTGCAGCTGCCTTCAGCTGCATAGTGATATTAAGTAAAACACAAGATTGAATAAAACCAAAGGGAACGGTGATGTATATAGATGGGTATCTATCTGCATGGCTGTGTAGATGAAGTAAAGCTCTCTTGTGACTTTTCTCTGACCATAAAGCCCTTCATGGTGACAGACCCATACATGTATATTGGTATTTTTGATAACTCTTAGCGGAGCTGTAAGTGAGGGGTTTTCTAACCCTTAAGGTTGACCTGACTCTTGCTCTGGTTCGTACAAGCACTGGTTCAGAAAAATGGCTGGGACATAGATGTACTAAGGTTATGGCTTTTTGTTCCATTATGCTCTGCTCCCTTACCTCTTCTTTTGGGACAGCCTCTGCAAAGGGGACTTCCCTGCAAAGGGGAGGATCCACAGCAGAGTCCTGGTGTCTTATTTCCTATCACTCTGTTCTGATTAAGCTGATCTTTAGATCAAGCTTAGAGCTTTGGTGCAATGAAGGATCCAGTCAATTATGAGGAAGAGAGTGTGTGAATGTGAAATTCATAAAGTGGATATTTCTCCTTAAATGAATATAAATCCTCTTACATGTGTGAGTGATTGGGGAATGGAGGAGATTGCATTGTCTCCTAAAAAATTACATGATTTAGTGATAGGAAAACAGGCACATTTGCCACCAAGAAAATCTCTTCCAGTAGATAAGCATCCCAGTGAGAATAGTTATGTGTCACATTGCCAAAGAATCAGTTCCATGGGTATATCCAGGGATTCCTCTTCTGAAACTGCCTACAACATCTGAGAATTTGCATGTCTCCTACGCTGAAGTCTTCCAAGACCACCCCAGTGGCTTGTTTGAAGCAGCAGCCCAGAGGTCTGACAGGAGCAGTTTAGGCTTTATCTGCACCAACACAAAACAGTGCTTTGCTGCTGCAGCCACACTAAGAGGGTGAGCACGAGGGGTGGGATGGGGTGGAGAGGTGTGCCCACCTGAGGCTGAGCTCCACTAGGGTCATGCCTGCCCCATGGGGTGCAAACAGGGCTGGAGAGCTGAGGTGGGTGAAGGAAACGCACATTTGTGTATGTGGCATGAACCAATAGTGAGCTGGGGTGTGGGGAGGTGTGAGATGCAAACCCTTTCTCCAGTAAAGCACATCCATGCACAGAAACATCCCAGTTCACGCATATCCGGCAGACATGCCAGTCCCACACACCTAAAACCACTCTCCAGTAGGCACAGATGACACAGTGAGGCAACACCACCAGCTCTGTGCTCTTGCTCCCTGCCACCAGAGTGGTGTGCTCAGTTCCAGAGGTGTGATGGTCAGTGCATTGTAGGTAGATGATCTCACATGAAAACAAGAAGGAATCAAACCCATTCCCATGCATATCTTCAGGCAGAAACATCCCCAAGCAAGCATGCATTTGTGAAGGCAATTTGCAATCTAAAAACCAGACAGTTGTATTTATAGTTTACTGAAAAATATGTCCTAGAAATATTTTATATCAATAGTCATGTACATGCATGCATGTATATTTATCATGGAACTTTGCATACAAACATATTCTGGCTGAGCTAAGCTTGCTGTGGATGTGCAAATTTTGCTGGTCATTCATGCATATGCAGATAATTATAAATATGCACCTATATTTTGTACAAACATGCATACTTATCATGTAATTAGCATGAAAAACAACCCGTTGCACATGTTTTCATCCATTTCCATACAGAATAATCATTAAGATTTCTTTCCCCACTGTCATGGGAAAAAACATTTGACAGAGATTTTGATTCTGTTGTGCTCTTTTTTTGTTAGCTGTTGCCTTCTCTTGTACATGTGATTTGGTTTGGTTTACGCAGGCCCAGAATAGTAAAATCTTGGTCTTTGGCCTTGGACCGTCAGATAATTGATAGTCAAAAAACATATAGTGGTGAATAGATAATAACATAATAGTAGTAGGATAATAATAATAACAATAATATATTTTTGACAATTAATATAACAGATAGTAGATATATGACAGATGATGTAATATACCTTGATAAAAATACAGACTATCCTACACTGTAGGATTTTGTATTGTTTTATTTCTGCATGTGGAAGCAGTTACAGCTGGTAAAGTATTTAAAAGCTCTGCTATTTGTGACTGTAGAAAGTGTGTTCCTGGCAGGGAGCTCACTCAGCAATTCACAGATGGGTGTAGTGGGAGGGATGTGCAGTAAGAAATCAGGCAATGCAGTAACACAGAATAACAGGCTCACAGAGAGGGGTAGGTGGGAGGGCCTCTGGAGCTCTCCACCCAAGCCCCTGATCACAGCAGGGCTGACTCCAAAGGTAGGTCACATTGTCCACAGCCTTTTCTAGGCACATTCTGAACATCTGCAAGACTGAAGATTCCCCAGCCCCACTGGGCATCTGCTCCTGTGCTGAACTACCCTCAAGAGGGGCTGGATGGGGACATGTGTTCCTTTGCATGGGCCTTGCTTTCTTGCAAGTTGTGCTTTTTCCCTTTAGTCCATCACTGCCCCCCTGAGATAACTTGCTCTGATGTTTCCCTCCAACCCCTCTCTCCCTTTAGGTAGAGGCATTGCTGTTAGATTTCCCCTTTGCCACCTTTTCCCCAGGAACAACTATTATTTTGTTACTGTCCCCTGTCCCTTCCGTGTGCCTCATTGACTCTATGTCTAAGCAGTTGACTGAGATGTTCTACTGACATTGGAGCTTATGTACGTGGTGCATTTGGGGAGGCTTCACCTTTGAGATCAGATATGGCTTCTCTTTGGTGATGCATCAGGAAAAAAAACACCTAAGGAAGATAATTTTAGGAATACCAAGATGGCTACAAGACAGGAGTGACAGGGTAAGGAAGTACAGGTTAAGGCTGCCTCAGTGGCTGGGAGCAGCAGATCATATACAGGATGCACTGGCAGAGCTGGGGAAAGGGATTTCAGGACTGGAGTATTCTGTGGGTAATGCATTGTTCAGTGAATGGCATGGGAAATAGCTTGGGCTTTGGACTCTGGGAGGTGGGCAGTTTCATGTAATGCTGACCCCTCAGAAAATAGCTCCTAGAAAAGTCTTGAGATTGTGATGTATTTTTTTCCCCTAAGATTCTGTGCAGCTTCTCTTCTGTTACTCAAACAATGACATTTCTCCAATTTTTTCAAAGACAAAAGGTCATTTGCATAGATAAATGCTTAATCTCTGAAAATAAACTTTATTTGGTTGTGCTTGAATGGTTTGGGTGGTGTTTGTTTTTTTGATTTGGGTTTGGTTTTTTTGGTTGTTTATTTCTTTGTTTTTGAGGGTATACGTTCCTCCCATCTATCCTGAGTGTTATTTACACCTTCAGCTGTTTTTGCACCATTTTGGTGGTCTCTCTCAGCATTTAGCCAAGTAAGCATGATGGTACCTTTTCTGGTTCAACCCTTAGGTGGTAATTGAGAACTTATTAAACTGTTTTCATTTTTTCTGGTGCTCAGAAACCCTGTGTTCCTTGTGTTAGACAGGGAGCAACAGAAGAAGGAACAGTCAGAGTCGTACTGTGTTATATTTTTAGTTTTACATCTTCTAGTGGAGTGGATAGTTCTTGCCTAACCCAATTTTGCTGTAAGGTCATCCTCTTATTTCTGGATTCTTTCTCTGTCCTACAATCTTCTACCATTTTAGATACTTCCAGAATCCTGGAGAAGCAAAGTACATGTGTGAAGCATTCTTTAAATGTGTTGAGGCTACCTGGTTTTCCAGGACAGCAACTGCTTTTTTATATCTGTGGACAAACTCTTTTTCCCGCCATATCCTGAGTACACCATTTTACAGCCAGGCAGAAACAGTGAACTAGGATACCATATGAGGACTTCCAACATTCATACTATTATAATACTGTCACGCTGCTCTATCTGGCAGATGGAAGATTCTAATTTGAATCTCATACTTGACGTGGGTTTAAGTTGTATTTGACATGAACCCATCTCTCATGACCATTTAACAGCAATGAAACACTGCTGAGGTGATGTGAAGATGCATTTGTCTAAAACCTGCTAGTATTTGGCTTTTCTGTCTGTAAGACAGAGTAAAAGGAAAAATTAGCAGTTTGCTAGGTAGGACTGTATTGTAGATAAAATTCTTCAGCCTGATGTTTCACTGTCCTGTCTGTTTTAAGGAGGTCAGAGCATGGCCATTTTTGCTGCAAAGAGTCTGTTTAGTTTACTTAGGATGTGTTGGTAATCATGTGGTTAATAATTGCATTAAATGTGTATGGCTTCCAATACAGTGATGAATAGAAGAATACTTTCAGCTGTTCAGATAGGATCAATCTGTTTAAGAGGCAGCAGGTGAGCCATCTTTAGAAGAGGATGATTTTAATATGCACAGATATGGGTTCTGTGAAGAAAAAAAAATCCACTGGGATTTCCAAAGGGAGCTATGGCACATGATTCAAGTGTCTGTTCAGGAATATTTGCAAATAAATAAAATACTTAGGACCTTCAGTCTTATGTGTTATGTTGAAATACTAATTGGTAGAGCACAGAAACAGGTGCTCAGAGAAGCTGGGTAATTCCTACCCCTGGAGATGTTTAGGAGTTGCCTGGATAAGGTCTTGAGCAGCCTAATCTGGTTTACCTGGCTCTGGAATTTGCAGGCTGTGGGCAGGAGCTTGGACTAGAAAGCTCCAGAGGTGCCTTCCAGTGCAAATCTTTCTGTGAGTCCCTGTATCTGTTTTATCTCAAGGGAACAGGAACATCTCTTTTATTACCTTGAAAGGGGAAGGCAGGAACTGTCAAATAGAAATGTCTCCTAAGTGTGTGGTAGTGCTTTATCTCTGTCACACGTCCTGTCATTCTCCAGCTTAAGTGTCTGATTTTGCTGATCAAAACGTGACTCATTCTCCTCCTGCCACTCAGAAAATTTCAGAGAAGGAGACGTTGTGCCAGGGAGGGAGCAAAGGGTCACCTTCTCACAGGTGGGAAGTGCATCAGGTGGTAACCTGGTCCAAAGAAAGCCAAACCTGATTCACTGAAGGACATGCAAGGAGAAGATGCTTATTCTCTGCTTCTCAAATGCACACCTTCCCCACCTATACTCTGAAAGAGTGAGGTGGGGTAGCTGCTCTTCAGGGAATCTGTAAACAAACACAGAGCACAGTCAGGGTTCTTCAAACTCCCTTAAGGTGTTGACAAGACAGCACAACTGCCCAGTTTACTGTAGACCCATGTAAGAAATGTCCTTGGTAAGCATGTGCAGCTGATTGTGAATTGCATATAACCAATTCCATTTCAAATTTAGTATCTGAAGGTAAAGACTAAATTAAGCAATTAGGAATTTCAGAGAAATTGGAGATACAGGACAACTTAAAATGCTGATTTGGGTTAATAATGGCTGGAGGTGTGCAGCAGCCTGTGATATTTTTGAGATGATGCTGCTTCTTTTCCTCCACAAGCACTGTCAGTGGCTGTGTGCCCTCTTAAGCATTCCTTGGCAGCAGGAGGAACAGATGCAGGACATTCCTGCAGTCTGTTTGAGAGTGTAATGCCTCTCAAAACCTTCAGAGATGTTTTACAGTGCTGCTGAAATCTTTGAGACAGCCCTGAGGATGGCGGCCTCGTGTGAACTACTTTGACCTTCTTTTGTACCTCCAGAAAGCTGTCTCTCAATGCTCAAATGCTGTCTCTTAATGTTCAGTCTCTCAGCCAGCTTTTTTTTTTACCAGGACATTAGAAAATAATGAAGATTCTGTGATCATATCTTGTACTCCCAAAAAGGAGGTGAAAAGGTTTTGGAGAGATTGGAAAGAGGAAACTAGAAAGAAAAAAAAGAAAAAATAAATGAGCTGCATCTGTCTGAGAGTTTCTGTGTCTCAGTCTCCCTGCTTGGTACATTTGATTCTGTTAGTAGATCTGCCTTGTCATCCTTAATGCTATTTGTGAAGGAACATTTGCCTTACCTTTTCCTTGTGATCCCTCTTCTTTTCTGCTCCTCTAGCTTTATGGCCGATACACAGACCAGATAACAGATAACATTTCAGACAAGGAAGCAGCAAAACTACTGAAGAAACAGGCCCAAAGGAACAATGGAAGACCCCTGAAACGTGACAGTCAAGTACAGATCAAAGAAGAGCACTATTCCAAATGTCAAGGTAAGGACAATTCATGTTTCGTTACCCTATTACCAGGTATTGGGCAGGCCAGCTAGAGAGATGAGATTTAAGCAATTGTGACTGCGGCAAAGCAGAGAGGGAAGGAAAAGGAATGGAATCTCATTGGGTTGAAAAACCTTTTCTGTATGAGCTTTCATCCTAGAAAGAGAAAAATATATTTGGAATTTTAAAAAAATCCCAAGTAAATAATTTTTTCCACAATAGAGCTCTGTAATGAGAGGACAAGGACTTCCTCATATCAGAATTTTGCTGCTGGTGTACAAGATGTTAAATTCCATCCTGTGTGTCCTGCACACACCTCCCTCTTTTTTTTTTTTTTTTTTTTTTTTTTTTTTATGCTTTTTTAAAAAATACATAAGATGTTACAGAACTGTGTGAGAGAGGGATGGGTACCAGTCCATCAACATTAAGCCCATGATGCCTCCAAATAAATCCTTTTTTTAGTCAGTTCTCAGCACAGGAGAGACAGACACAGCTTCATCTATGTTCACTCAGCTTTTCTGGTTCACTCTTCCCTCCACAGACTGTGCTAAACGCATCCAGAAATATGTTACCAAGAAGCTTGGAGAGGACTGGATTTTCTTGGTTCTGTTGGGTCTGGTCATGGCGTTGGTGAGCTGGGGAGTGGATTATGCCAGTGCAAAGACTGTACAGGGTGGGTCCCATTCAGGTGTTTCAAAAGCAGACAGTAAATGATATGAATGTTTTACAAGGCCCAGTGACCAGTGCTTCTCCTCCTTTAACATCATGGTCCTATGCTCAACCCTCACTGCTTGGGAGGTTTGAAGTTCCAGCAATGTAGTAAAGGTTAGCTAGGGAGAGGTTCTTTAAAGGGATGGCAGGGGAAAATTTGGAAGTAAATGGGCAGAAACAAGGGATATGTGTATGATGAGTCAAACAACTATTTTGAACCCCTTTTCTTTCTGCTCCCTTGAATATGCAGGAGAACAGGGAAGTGTTACTGTGGCCTTTCCTGTTATACTGCTTCCCTTTCTCCCCATGAATGTTAAGAATATGAGTGATGGGGGGAAAGGGGCTCTTAGATGCCCTCCTGACAGTTTCTGCTTCTTACATCATTTTTGTTCTTTCCAATTTTTATTTATACAATACCCTGAATTTTTCTGCCATCTGGGCATATAGTGCCCTCTCCTTTTGCCCTTTCCACAAATATCTCCTATTCCCTGTCTTATATTGCTTCCTTGCATTTTTCCTGTGGTCTGTCTCACTTTGCCAGCTGCAAAAATTACAAGCTATTTAAGCCCCCATCTCAGTGTGCACACAAACACATCACTGACACATCCTGTTAACTGCACTGTACCTTTGTCCTCACCCTCAGTGTCCCACTCCTGACTGGCACACACATAAACCAACCTTCTCTGGGCTGCTGCAGTTCCTCAAAGCTCCCAGTGTTCCTCCCTCCAGAACTTCCCCATCTACCAAGTGACTGGTATTATCTACTCTGAGGGTTCCTGTCCTTTATACTCCCTGCAGCTGAGTCCTTTGGTGTTCTTTTTCCTTTTCTCCTGCCAAGTCTCAGCCTCTGCTGAGGCTGTGTGCAGAGCCAGCTCAGGCAGGGAAGATGCAATGGCAGAGGAGCTGCAGTTCAGTTTGGATTCTCAGCAGCTCATGTTGTTGTACCTGGCTGAGCAATGGTACCACTGCTGTTTTAATAGCTGCTGACACAGCTTCAATTCTGCTGGTCTAGAAGGGAAATTACAATCAGACCTTTTAAATTAGTTTTTTAATAAGGAATGATTGGTGGACCACTTTACTGTCCTTCAGAACCCACCCAAGACCCTCAGACTGCCAAATGAAAAGGCTGTACAGTGATTTGTCCTCACAGCTGCAAGTAACACTCCTCTTTTTATGCCACACTTGTGGACAGGTATTAATAGAGTCTTCTATCCATTCTTGCAGAAGGCCTGGTTTATTGGAGAACTCGTACTCAAAATAAGGCTTGTCTTAGAAAAGGAGCATTAGGGAACCATTTCTGAAGAGAGTTATCATGGGCACGCTTAGGAAGTGTGTGATTCTCTGACACCTACGAGCCTCTTTGGAGCAGCTGTGGTTACAAGTTCTCTGTTTGTGTGTCTCCAGCCTACAAGTGGACATACAGAGCGCTGCACCCGAATGTCCCCCTGCAGTACGCCGTGTGGGTCGCCTTCCCGCTCGGCCTTATCCTGTTTGCGGCCAGTTTCTGCCACTTCGTCTCTCCACAGGCTGTTGGTGAGGGCAGAAGGCATGGCAAGATCTGTTTCTGTCTGTCTCATTTTTCTTGTTCCTTTTGCCTGCGGGTTTTGTTCACCCCTGGCTCTGCTGTTGTTTTCAGGGTCTGGGATCCCAGAGCTCAAGACCATTATGAGGGGAGTGGTCCTCAAGGAGTATCTCACTCTCAAAGCTTTTGTGGCCAAAGTTGTGGCCCTCACAGCTGGGCTTGGAAGTGGCATGCCTGTGGGGAAAGAGGTAAATATTGCTGATTCTGTGTGCAGTAGTGATCAGGGTCTGGAAGGTGGGAGTTGTCTGTGAAAGAACAATCTATAAATGTTTTCTTACTTTCACCATCATTCTTCTCAGAGCTCTGCTCTTTCCAGCAGCACCTATCTTTCACTGGTGATTTTCCTTCCACTTTGAAAGATGATATAGGAAATATCAAAGAACTAAAGTCAGGTAGTCTTTGAGAGGGGAAAAAATTAAATGGAGATAGGAGAACTGAGGAAGATTGGAGGGTCTGGAGAACAGATCTTATGAAGAGTGGCTGAGGGAAATGGGGTTGCTTCATCTGGAGAAAAGGAGGCTCAGGGGAGACCTTCTCACTCTCTATAACTCCCTGACAGGAGGTTGTAGCCAGGTGAGAATCAGTCAATTCTCCCAGGTAACCAGTGACAAGACAAGAGGAAATTGCTTCAAGTTGCACCAGGCAAGGTTTAGATTGGGTATTAGGAAAAATTTCCACAATGAGATGATGGGCAGGCATTGAAACAGGGAAGGGGTGGAATCAACATCCCTGGAAAAGTTCAAAAGGTGTGTGGTTGTGGCACCTGGGGACATGGTTTAGTGGTGAACACAGTGATGCTGCATTAAAGGTTTGATTCAATGATCTCAGAAGTCTTTTCCAGCCTTAATGGTTCTATTAGTGGCTGAGATGGCCAAGGAGAAATTACAAGGCCTGCAGTAGCTAAATGGTTGTCAGTAACCAGAGGGCAGCTCCTTCTGATTTTCTCCTCCTCTTTTCTTGCAGGGTCCTTTTGTGCATATTGCCAGTATCTGTGCTGTGGTACTCAGCAAGTTCATGTCCATCTTCTGTGGGGTGTATGAGGTAAGGCACATATCTCTGCACACAGTTCTTCCACAAGCTGAGCTCCTGGGACACCCAGGATAATATGGATAGGCCATGGAACACAGAGGAAACACATAGATTGCTGTACTGCTGTAGAGCAGTAAAATACAAGCTGAACAGAAGTAGTGCAAGGCCAGACATACAGTCCAAATAACTGTGCAGGAAGGACCACCAAAGTTACCCAGAAATTACAGAGACTGGTTAGGAATATGTTTGACAAGTTTTCAATCTCGTGACTGATGCCTTTGCACTGTGATCATTGACTGTATAAAAAAGTAGCTGCAGACAAAGATTGATTTGTCTTTAAGCCAAATTTATACAGCATTGCTAATTATAGACACTGACACCGTCTCTGTGCTTTTGCTTTTGCAGAACAGCCTCTGCAGGCTGATCACCGTATTGACTGGTTGCATTAAAAAGTCTATTAACTGCACATATAGATAAATGTAGGAACTCCTTTATGTGCAGGCTCTTAGCGGAAAGTGACTGTGTAATACAGCTGGAGGTGCTGTTTTACTTGAGTAGATCCTGTCTGTGCACAAGGACCAGATGTCACTGCTGGAGACCAGCTGCCAGTACTAAAGACTGCACTAAAGTGTGTAGAGCCTGCTATTTGTAATAGCAGTGGTTGACTGTGCTGCTGGCTGTTGCTTATTTTCATTGTTCTGGGTCCTAACCCCGTGGCTTTGCTCCCTCTAACCCCAGCATGCCCGTCTCTGGCTGCACTCCCTGTTCCAGAATGTGCATAGGCAGCTCGACCTCCTGGTGCCGGCTTGCGCAGTTGGAGTCGGATGTTGCTTCAAGGCTCCTCTTGGAGGCAAGTGTCTTCCTATATGTGGCATTTAATGTACAGTTCCCGTTGCTGTGAGACTTCCTGCTCTCATGAAAGGTTTTCCACAGATACCTCTCCACTTCAGCAACATGAGTTCTTTCTTTTCACGTGTAAG
This sequence comes from Aegithalos caudatus, assembly GCA_013389925.1. Classification (NCBI taxonomy): domain Eukaryota; kingdom Metazoa; phylum Chordata; class Aves; order Passeriformes; family Aegithalidae; genus Aegithalos; species Aegithalos caudatus. The sequence continues at coordinate 380,796 of WEIU01003887.1, forward strand.
TGGTGGCAGCGAAAGGAAGGGAAGGTTGCTGGAAAAGTGACACCTGTTTAAGTGCTGATTTCTAATGAAGCAGCTTGTTCAGTCCCTGCCAGCCATGAACATGGTTCCACCTGGAGAGTATCAAAGGCTGTCCAGATAGTCAATAAAGATCAAGTAGAAAACAGAAGTAAAAAAAAAAAACAAACCAAAAAACCTTGAGAGAGGCAATGGGCACAACTTGCAACAAAGGAAACTTTGACTCTGTTAAAGGAAATTATGTTCTTCTCTCCCAAGGGTGGTAAAGCACTGGCATAGGTGTTCAGAGAGTCCAGGAAATTTCCAACCTTGGAAATGTGGAAGACTCACCTGGACTAGAACCTGATCTAGCCTTAGAATTAACAGAACTAACATCCCTTTGAGCAGGGAGACAACTCCAGTGGTCTCTTCACAAATTTCCATGATCCCACTTGGAGGAGAAATTTGGAAATTTATGTCTCCCCCATGCATTTGTACTAGTCTTCTGATTCACTCAATGTCTTTAAACATAGGCACATGATAACTTCTTCCTAAAGCAGTGGAAATATATTCATAAATAACTTAGCATTCATATCACTTCCCCCTCTCTCCATGTGCTGCCCTGAACCTCTTTGTATGGTTATTGTGCCCAGAAGTATAAGGAGTTTTTAAATGCTATGTTTTTGCCTAACTTGGGTTTAGTTCTTCCATGCACTACTTTCCTGTTAGTCTTCAAATGGATGAGTTAGCTGACAAATGCAACATGGTCTTGCATCAACAGTAATACTGAACTTTACTCTGGTTAATAAAAAAAAAATCAAGGAAGTAACATAGTTTGTCAGCTACAGATTAGAGGTTCCTCAGTTGATAGCTTGAGAAAAGATGCCAGAAAGAAAATTAGGCTAAGCAAGAGAGAGGCTAGGAACTGTGCATATGTGGGCAGTCTAGCAAGATGTAGACAGCCTGAGCTGAAGTCTGAGGCTTCAAGGCAAAATTTGTCAGTCTGCCAAAAGCCTTGAGAGAAAGCAGTTTCAGAACCAAGGATCAGACCACAGTCAGGGGGAACCATTGGAAAACACAGGAGATGGTATTTGTCTTCGTGGTAAAAAAATAAAGGAAGAAAACCCCAAACCCAAAAAAAATCCCTTAAGAACTCTATCCTTCTTGTTTCTTTCTCTGTATCTAGAGTTAATATAGTCTCAGAGACTCCAGGATGTATCATACATTGGTGACTGGGAGCTGCTAGAGAAGAAAACAGAAGGCTAAACAGGGACTGATCTAACTGCTGCCCTTGGTAGACAAAGGAGATGTCAGACAAAATAGCCAAAGTCTTCTCAGAGGACAGTGAAAGGACAAAGAGACAAAAGGCACAACTTGCAACAAGGGAAAGTCTATCTCCGCATGCAAAGAATTTCTCCCCTTGTCCCAGAGGTGGTTCAGGGTAGCACAGGTGTCAAGAGATGCTGGGGAATTGCTGCCCTTGAAGGGGTTCAGGGCTGCCCTAGCAGCCTGATCCTGAGCACCCTGATCCTATTGCCCTTGACCCTAACCTTGCAGTTAGCCCAGTTCTGAACAGAGAAATAGAGAAGTATTCAGAAACACAAGACTAAAACTTGTTGTGAGTCAGTGATAACATTGTAGGATGGGAACAAACAAAAAGTTATCATAGTTTCTGTGGCCCTAGTTCCTCTTTTGGATTTACACCAAATTGCCAAATATAATTTCCATTACCTGGGAGAGCCTTCAGCTGACCTTGGTCATGCATACAGCTTGCAGTTTCACTTCATATTGCCCTGGTGTGTAACTTGGTTGTGTGCCTTGGTGTTGTTGCAGGTAAATACCACCCTATGTATTAAGGAGGATGGATTAAAAAAGCCAGTTTAGTTCTTGACAAGCAAATGGTACCCAGTCTCTTAGAAAGACTCTCCCTTTTACACCTTCCAATTACTTTTTTTATTACTATAATTATTTTCACCAGGACAGCACAATGCTTTACTGGGTGATCTGTCACCCATTCACCTACTTAGCATGGAAGAACCTTCAGCATCAGTCCATGCTCTACTCTGGACATGCATGTGCCTTGTGCACACTGAGTGACAGGGTAGGTTTTTTGAGGCATTCTGTGGCAGATGTGCATCCTGAGATTCCCTGCCAAAGTAAAAGAGATGAAGCGAAACCTGCTTATGCTTCTTCCATCCTCTGGAGGATTTTCCATGAGAGATTTCTTCCACAGTGACAGAAATGTGTATGTTTCATAGGAAAATGAGATGCTGCCTTCTTCATGTTTCTTGACTGTGTGATTCCAGGTATATGCCTGTCCTGTGCCAGGTGTTGCCTTTTCAGTATTTTGAAGCCATCCAGAAGGGAGAAGTAAAATAAACATAGCTATAACTCTGAGACTGACAACAGAGCTGGGTGACATCATGCAGTCATACCTGCCAATTTTGTTACTCACTCTCTGTTTTCTTTCCTTCCTTCTTTCTTCTGTTTGTCTCTCTTTGTCTCTTTCACCAGTAGCAGCCCTATTACTACACGGATGTCCTGACTGTGGGGTGTGCTGTGGGTGTTGGCTGCTGCTTTGGGACACCACTTGGAGGCAAGTGGCTGTTCTGTTTCCTTTTCTTCAGGTACCTAAATCCTCTCCCACTTAGTCCTCTTGTTCTCTCCCCCTCTCCTACACCATATTTTTGATGTGACATTTACTTTGGACAGAGACACTTATCTTTTAGCATTTTCAACCTCCCCAGCATCTCTGACAGTCTTTTTTCCATGTTTTCCACTTTCTGGAGGCAAGAGGAGAAGGCTCTCTAGAGCAGTGGTCTCCAAATTGGTGCATGCGTACCCCAGGGGGTGCAAAAGGTGATCTGTTGGGTGTGAGAAGGAAATACCAGAATTTCTCTTTTTTTAATATAGAAAAGTAAATAGACTAAATTTCAGTAATATTATTTGTATTGGCAGTGGTGCCCTAATATGTCACATGGCCATTTGTCACATACAGTGCATGAGGTGTAGAGTTGCTCCCAATGTGGAAGGATGATCATGGTACCCTCAATCATTTACTCTCTTTCAGTATACTGTAATGAATTGCAATTGATGTGTGCCCACACTGGATTAAGTGGATTTATGGCTTATATTATCTACTGTTAACTAAACTAATCCTCACAAATTGGAAAAGTGGCTTTAAAAGGTTCCTGCAAAGAAGCTATGGACTGAAGATAATACTAATAATGTGAGCACAGAGAAATGACAAGAAAGTGGCAGAGCTGACACTTCTAGTACAGGCCCTTGTTCAGTCCCATTATGAGGTACAAACAATGGCCAGCTAATCAGATCTGAGAGGAAGTCAGACAAAAGAAGATTAAAATTATCAAAGATGATTTAAAATATGAATTTACACTTGCTATTGTTAACAACGAACCTTACCCTGCATGTGTATCATGCTTTGAGAAGCATTTAACTAATGAGAGTATGAAGCCATCAGAGTTAGCAAGACATTTAAAATCTAGGCATCCAGAACACGAAGACAAAGCTCTATAATGTTTCAGTGATGTTTCAAGCCGTGTGACATTCAATCCAACACTTCACAAAATTTCACTGAACCTAATGACAAATGTGTAGAAGCCTCCTTTGAGGTTTCTTGCTTCACAGCAAAAGAGAAAATGACACATTCCACAGGGGAAACACTTGTTCTTCCTGCCATAAAATGTAAAAATGGCTGTGATAATACACAGAAAGCAATAGAGACGCAAACTAAAATGTGTTTCCTCATCAGTAAACACTGCTGGAAGATGCATAGAGAACATTGCTTAAGGTTTGAAGAAACAAGAGTCTGTACAAATTACACAGTAGGAGGGGTTTCCTGTGCAGCTGGATTAGAGTACAGATGTTTCTAAATTGCCTGAGATGATGGTATTTTCCAGATTCTGTTTTGCTAGTGAAATGCAGAACTTCTATCTGTGAGACACTGAAAGGAGTATCTACCAGAGAAGCTGCATTCTCAACAGTAAATTACTTCTTTATAAAAAATATTTTATGGAAGAGCTCTGCAAGTGGACTGCAACTGTTGGAGCAGAATAAGAGCAGAATTGGGGTTAAGGTTACCTAGACACCACTACACCTGGAATTCATGCACTGCAGTGTTCACAGATGAGCTACTGCAGCAAAGAAATGGGAGCCAGACATGCACAAAATGCTACTGGATGTTGTTGATGTGATTCATAATTTAAAAACCATTAAAATACCCTGAAAGAGTAGAATATTTTCAATACTTCATAATGAGATGGGAAATGACCATTAAAATCCTACAGGCATTTGCTGGTTATCTGACAACAACTTTAAAGAAGAATAGAATTTAAGGTCCAGTTGCACCTTTTTCTTTTACAGAAAGACAAGTGTTCTGAATTTGCTGATCTTTTCTGAGATGACAAGTATCTGTCAGTAGATTAATACCTAGCAGTTATTTTTGAAAAAGTAAACATATTTGATATACTTCGAGGTGAAAGTGATGTTCTAACAGTGGGTGAGAAACTGCTTTTCAAAAGAAACTTGTGGAGGTTTTGTGAATCTGTTGCCAAATACAATGTGTCTTAGCTACAAAAACTCTCATTATATATATATACTCAAAAAAACCTTGAAATCAGGAATTTCTACCTTTTTAAAAATCTTCAAGGTTATGATTTTCAGTGGGTTTTGAACCCACTTGTTAAAAACATAAAAATTCAACATCTTCTGATTATTTTGCAATTAAAACTGATTTACATCAGGGAGGATGAAAATTTACTATCCAAATTTTAACAAAAATCTTTGCATAGGTTGTGGGTGGAATTGAAAAAATAGTATCATGATTTAGCCAGCACAGCAATTAGAGTTGAATTACATTTCTTGCATTTGTATGTATGTGTCTTTGTCAGATATTCTTTTTAGACCAAGTATCAAAATAATTGAACATAGAACCAGACCTCTGAATCCCCCAAAGCATTAAAACCAGATTTAAAAAAAAAATAAAAACAATACTATTTTAGTGAGAACATTTTTTGTTCCATTAATAAATAAACCAAATTATTTTTAAAATTATGTTTATTTCATCTTTATCTCATCCTTGTTTAATTTCTATTTTTGTGCATGTTTGATATTGTACACAATATTTTACTACAACAGTATATGCCTATTATTTTTAAATAAATACACATACAGGGAGAGGGTACACGCTCAAAAACCTTTTATTGGTAAGGGTGCACGATCAAAGAAGAGTGGAGACCACTGCTCTAGAAAGGCATTTAGAATCCTCTCTCATGCTCTAACATTACACTTGTTATTTTAACTTTGGTCCCTTTCCAACTCTTTCTAGGGGTTCTTTTCAGCATCGAGGTCACCTCCACTTACTTTGCTGTGCGCAATTATTGGAGAGGCTTCTTTGCAGCTACCTTTAGCGCCTTCATGTTCCGAGTCCTTGCTGTCTGGAACAAGGATGCAGGTAAGCTACGAGCCATTCCTGCTCTCCTCGTACAAAAGTTGCTCTGTTAATGCATTATTTTCCATCTTTCTCAAAACCACAATGTTTTTGTGATGCTTGACACTTCTGCCACAACGCATGACTCCCAGCAGCACTGAAGGAAGGAGAAAGGGAAGTGTCTTGTTATCTTGTCAGTTGTCTAGCCCAACCTATTCCTAGGAGAGCTGGGTTGTATCTAACTGATAAATGACAGAATATGAGCCCTCAGCAAGCAAAAGTCCCCCTGAGGTGGGATTTTTTTTTTTCTCTACTCAGAATAGTATCCAGGCTGCAAACACAGAGATATCCCATCATGGAGGATGTAATCCTTGCTGGAAAACTCATGGCCTGCTTTGGTCTTCTCTTGACTAAAAACAGATAGTTGAGAAAATTGAGATGATTAAATGATTAGGAGAGTACAGGATTGGTAGGATCTGACTGAGGATCCTGAAAAACTAAAGTGTCTCAAGTAACTAAAAAGCAGGAGGGTGACATTTGTTGCAGACAGAAATAGCACAAGTCAGGCTTGTTCAGGACAGCATCTCAGCCACTGTGTGAATAGAGTTTTGGTGAAGAAGGCTGCCATTTCTAAGTAAACTTCTTCCTTAAAATACCTTTATATTTTATTCTCACAATTACATCTGTTTTATTGGGCTCCATGTGGACACCTTATTTACTTAAAATTGCTATAACATGTCTTGACTTCAGAGGGCTGGATTTTTGGGGGGCTTGAATATTCTCTGGAATATAGACAATTACTACACTTTCTACTTGAATGTGATTCCATCTTTCTTTATGTAGCACTGCCTAAAATTGAGGGGTATTTAGCCATTGGGTCTGTCACAGAAAAACAGAAAACCCAAATCTTTCTATTCTTTCGAGAGAAAAATATAAGAAACTCAAAGACAGACAACAGGAGATAATTTCCTGTCCTTCACTTTGTCTTTTATGACTCCCTTGTTGGTCTCTCAAATCACTAGAAATTAGTTTAATTTCAAATCACTAGAAATTAGCTTAATCCTGAAACATCTTGACTCATGTCCCTTCTTCAAAATCATCTAGACAGCTTTAATACTCATATTAATAGCTCCTTAAGTTCTTCTTCATTGACTGTCTATGTTAAAAATTCCATGATTCAACTGGCTATGAAAAACCATTCCTTTCCACAGTACTGTATTTTCTTTGTGTTGTCAGTCTCCCTGTCCTTGTATTAAGAAGCTCAGAACTTCTCTCTAGCTAAGTCATTCATTATTTTATGATCTTTTATCATGTCTGCTCTAACCTGTCTTTCATATCTTTTCCTGCTCATTTACTTCCCTTCAAAAGTTACACACACAGTCTTTTTAGTCTCTGTTCATGCAAGGTTTTTCTATTATGTCTGCTACCAGGAAGAAGCAGGTAGGGAAGTGATCACATCAGAATGACAGATGCAAATAAGTCATGTAGCATTTCACCAAAATTCTTTTATTTCTTAGACCCACAGAATCTTTGCTGGTTTCTTGATACTCATGGCTTTATTAGCTGGCTTTACACCATTATCTGCACTTTCCAAACATCTGGTTGTTTGCCAACCACTCTGGTTGGCTGCTGGAGCTTGAGCCCTCTTTGCCAATCATAGAAGGCTGGAGTTCTGCAATTTGCAGGATTTCTGTTTTATCATGTCCCAGACTTTCATCTTATTTGCCGTAGGATTTCATGCCTTGCTTTCCTCCTGTTCCTTCTGGTTCCTTCTACACATGGCTCAGTGTTAGCTTAAAGTTCAAATCTATTTTTAAGTAGACTTTCACATTAACTACTTTCCCATTCCTTTTTACTTCTAACTTTGTAAGAATTGGACAGATACTTGAAACTAGTACAGCTTGTAGCCAATGGAGAGAAAAGGGCTTAGGCATTCAGTTTCAGGATGGCTTAGTCACTCAGGAAAGAGGATGTAGACAGGTGGGATGAATCTCTCTGTGGAAATCTCTTTCTGTCCTGTGGGGTAGAGAAGGAACCAAGAAAGACTCAGTCTAAATGCTGTGACTGTTTCCCTTTTATCGGTCATCTTTGCCATCCTGTAGCAAAACTCTTTGAAGATGAGTTCACCATACTTGTTAATGCTCTGCCATTTAGTGGCTTGGAATATCTATTTCCTAGAACTGAATTGAGATGATCCCTTTCTTGGGCTGATCTAACAAAAAAGAGGACACACTGCTTTTCACCATCTTCCATCCGTGACTGTTCTTCTAACCCTCCCTGGTGCCTGGTTTGTTATTCCCCTCAATTCAGCTCACTTCCCTGGCAGAGGAGTAACCCAGGGAAAGAGGAGATAGGTTTTCTGGCAGGTTTTAATGAGGCAAAGGAACTCTGAGAAGGCTCTGATGTGTCAGAGAGGGCCTGGAGGGAGAGGAGAACAGTAGTACAGCTGGGAGGGAAGGAACAGCAGGAAGAGACAGGGAGCAAGATCTTCCCAATTTGGATAGTAGAATGCAGCTTTTAGGCTTAGCTATCTTAGGTAATGTAACCCACTGAGACCTCATTAAATTATTACTCTAAACCTAGTTCTGTCTGATCAAATAACCAAATAATATGCTTCCTGTTTTTATCATATGCTAGATTTTCACTGCTTCTTTTATTTCCTCATTGAACAAATAATTCCTTCATCCAGGACAAGTTGGGTTTTATATCCATCCTCATTCAGCTGCACTTCCACTCTTTATTAAATTGCTAATTTATCCTTCACCTTTTGNTAATTTATCCTTCACCTTTTGGCATACAGATGTTACTGTTTTTACACAATAATGTACCTCCAGACAAAAACAACTCAGGTTTCAACATTTCATTGTAGCAGGGCAGCACTACCAGGCGGGGTCAGCTGGAGAAGATGGTGCTTAGATGATCTTTTCCATCTCTAAGCCTTTCATTGTTTTGGTACCAGTCAGAAATTCTGAAGCTGTAACTTCAGTGAAGATCTGAGTTTTGTTTCTGGAAGTCAATCACAACTGTGAGAAGTGTTACAGCTTCTTCAGATATGCAGGCACTCCCTGCCTCAGCCAAGAGACCTCTTGGTCAGTAAGGATACTAGGAAGAGCTT
>WEIU01003889.1:1770-17473 GCA_013389925.1 Aegithalos caudatus
CGTTCCACTGACACCAATGGAGGTGTGCTAATTTACACCAGATGGAGATTTGGCCCGATTATTTAAGGACCTGAGGTATTTGGCAAAGGCTCAATAGGCACGACTGAATTGTGAAGTTTCCTCCTTGGGCATTTCAGCAGTAAATTACATTTTATACAGAAACTTCAGCTAACTGGATGTAAAATCTTCCTGGAATAACTGCAGCAAATTAGTTGGTCTGTCAGATGAATGATATTTGCTACAGCACTTGCAGATGTTCAGTCCTGTGTGAGATTCCTTTGATGCAACTGCCTGTAACAAAGTCACATTTATGACACTTACAGCTGTCTAACCTTTAACTAACATTGCTCAGATGCAAAAACCTTCTTTACCAGAATTTATGTTATATTTTGTTAAGGTTTGGGTATCAGCAACATCGGCAGCTTACAACATGGTTGTTCATAGTGAACTATTTGGTGTGTTGTTTAAGGTTGCAGCTTCAGGAGTTTTAAAATATGTCAGAATTTATGGTTAAGCTCTTCAAGCATGAATGCCTTTTTAGCATGCATCATAGAACAAAGAAAATAGGAAAATGTCCTAAGTGAACAGGCAAAGTTAATCACTTAAGAAACTCAGCCTAGATATTTTCTCTCCATTTTACAGAAGTTACAATTTTCATAATCTTGGAACACCTTGCATATTGCTTGATTTGTGACTTTGGCAACAGTACAGTAAGATGCAAGACACTCTTTTTCACAAAACTGTAGTGGGAGGTATGAACTTTATGCCAAGAGACCATAGTGTAATTCAGTGAGATTCAGAGTCAGTAGAGAAGTCATACGTTCATTGGTACAATTTTATACATCTATATAGAAGATCATAAAATAAATGAAAGTTCAATGATTAAAGAACATGAAAGAGAAAAAGAAGCTCTGACTTTTCTTCTCAATACTGTCACAAACACCTTTATTCTCATTTTCTTTCCTTTTCTCCACCCAAAAATTAAGTAAAACAATATTTTGTCATCACTTGTTGTTGTTTTTTTTTGTTCCATTTTGGAAAACCCTCCAAAATGTGGTCAGTCACACTAAGTGTTGTAATAACTGCAAGACATTCTGCTCTACAACCTTAAAAAGAACTGTTTCTCTGAGCATCACTAGGACATAGTGGTTGTGTCACAAACACTTCCTCAGCTGTTGCGAGGAAATTCCATAACCAGGTGAATTTGGCAGCAGTCAGATTAAACAATAGGAACACCTGATTAGATTTTTAATTGCTTCCAAAAGGAAAAAAAAGTTTTATTCTATGATTTCAGTAATCAGTGCAATGTGATGTGATAAACAGTCAGAAGAACCAGCCTATATAGATTATGCAATTTTTTCTGGTGTACTTCTAGCTCTCTGTAGCACCATGGCTCCATATTATGAGAAGAGATGTATTTTATTTGGTTTCATTCCATCTGCTGGAGAAGGATCTGATCTCTACTTGTGTTTTCCTGAAAAGCAATAGAGAAGATATTATTTCAGGAGGTATTATTTTCATAAGCACATATAAACAGTTTAGAGCTTTGCTTCCAAATTACCCTTAGATGAGGAAGAAGCTGATTTGGCAAGTTTTTGTGTCACACGGATTATACTATAGCAGATGAGCAACCAGCAACCACCTTTAAAGAACCATCTCCTCTTGATTATTCTGGTCCAACCAGACAAACTGTCATAATGGGAGACAACTTCTTTAGCCATATACACCATATAAGCATTTATATACACCATTTTTAAGTATTTATATGTATTTATATTAAGTCAAACATCTCAGGAGGTTCTGAAGAGGTCTTTGTCAAATGTTTCTGAAGTTCTGCCTCTGAAATCATTCCTATCTTGACTGATTAAATATCTTTACAAAAAATCCAGTCCCTCATCCCCACCAGTGGAAAGTGCCAAAGGTGAATGCTTTGCTAGCTGTTTGGATCCTCATTCCACTGTCCCTGTCCACAAAGCTGGATTATGGATGTTTTGTGGTGATCTTGGTGCTGCTACTTGTACAATTGCATACGTATGTATTACAGTGCATGGGCTGTCATTACCCCCATTATTTCATGCAGATTAAATTCCAGGAACAGGTTGGTGATGAAAAGGTCTCCTTAAGGGATCCACATGAGCTTGGAAGCAGGCTTATCCACTTAAAAATATCTTCCAGCTAAGTTATGATCTTAAGATTAAACCTTTTCATGAAATTTTTAACCAAAATATGATGACCACTCAGAATTTGACATCAGATATTCATGTGATGAAGACTCAACCTCTCCAGAGTGAATTCACATATCTTTTATCTAGCTGTTTCTATAAAACAACTAAGGTGGTTTTCCAAGTTCCCCACTTGAGAATTAAACTTTTTTGTTTCCTTCTGAATAAAACCATTGGTAGCTCCATTGGTAGATGGGCAAGGGTTAACATGGAACTGGAGAAGAGTCTGGAGCACAGGCACTACGAGGAGCTTCTGAAGAAGCTTGGGGTGCTCAGCCTGGAGAAAAAGCAGCTCAGGGGAAACCTTCTCACTCTCTACAGTACCTGAAAGGAGGNAATATTGGAGGTCTTTTCCAATCTAAATTGTTCTGTGATTCTGTGACTTTGCTCAGGAGTTTGTCCAACCAGTTTTGTGGATACAGCTCCACTGTCGACTGCTAACACTTCATGACAAGCAGCTCTGCCCTCCTTGTGAAGGTAGGTCTGAAAAGGAGTGCCTGGCTCTGATCTCTTGTCCTGCTTCCCACTGAGGTTGCTTAAAGCAAGCTGGTAATGACTATCATATAAATCCCATTTGCCAAGCCAAGGCAACATGTCTGAGGTCACTTTGAGCTTTGGTAAGGAGCTGGATGTCCCTCCTTCCAGCCTCTCCTCTGACATCTCTCAAACTGTAGCCAAGTGTACCAGAGGGTTTAGCTGGGAAAGGAGAGCAGCTTCAGGACAGAGTAGTAGCAGACGTCCTGGAGGGCCTTGAATTTCTGGAAAAGTAAAAAACATTGAGAACAAGGAATAGAAAATCTATTATGGGACTCTGGGGGCAGATAAAGTCTGTGAGGCCTCATGGCACTTTAGCTTGTTTAGAGAATCTCTTAAACTTCTGGGTATTCACCTAAAACATGCTTCTGCTAATATCACCAACACCACTTTCTGTTAGCTTGTCTAGCTACAAAATGTCATGTTATTCTTGTAGACATAATTAGCTAATTGTTATTGAATCCTCCTAAAGCCTTTTGCTGTTCATTTACCAAGTTGCCAGTGAGGCTAATGACATCAAGAAAATTGCTCTGAAAGGAGTTGCCTGTACACTGTGATGTATCATAAATATAGATGAATGCAAAGTAAGATGCTACACATAAAATGCAAATGAACAGGGAATGAGATTCTATTGTTCACCAGAGGTTCAAATATTGATGGAGAAGCCTCTGTAGGGCTACCAAGCAAAAAACAAGCTTATGTTTCTACTCTCCAGCTGCTGCTGAGTAGGGACTGCAACGTGTCATAGAGCACTAATTGAACAGGATGCTGCTGGAAGGAAATGTGTGTCAGTGCCATTCCCCCAGTGAAAAGCCATAAGGCAGATTCTTGGAGGAGCAACAAACAAAGAACTGCTTCGGTCAAAAGAGTAGCCTCAAAGGCAAAAAAAAAAAAAAAGCCAGGAGGGTAAGCAGCAACAGGAGAGCTCTCCAGTGGCTGAGGAAAGGAAAAGATGGTTAAAATGCCCCAAAGGTTAAAGTAGCCTCTGCAAGAGAAGTTTCAGAAAGACCACTGAGGGGTATAAACTGTTGTCCTGGGAGGCAGCAATTCATTATAATACAACTTTATTTCACTTTACATCACTAATGCAAACCAACACTCACACTGCTTCCTTGGCTTAAGCACCCCAAGACAGTCAATGTTAAGTGAAAATTGCAGGAGAAGATGGAGGGGGAGCAGGCACTGTATCCCTGTCCCATCTACCTCTACAGCAAGCAGAGCTGCAGAAAGGACAGGAACACAGGCAACAGTTTTGGAAACACCAAATGTCATTGCACCTAAAGTACCTTTATAGTTTTGTGATATTTTAAATTATTGTCATTAACTAGTTTCTTCCAAACTAGAACCAGCTCTTGAAGCACTGAGGTCTCCCAGGTAGCTGGCATGAAACACACCTGAAAGGACTTTGAGTTCCAAAGGCTTTTCTATGAGCCTAGAAAATCTCACATATATAGCTGACAAAATAATCAAAGCTGTTCTGAAATGAGAGCAGTAATTTGAAGAGGTTAATCGATGGAACCTGCAATTTTTAATTGCCTTGCTCTAAAAGCACCATTCCACAAACAAAGACCAAAAAACTTTTTCATACCTGCTCATGTCCATGTCTTTATTTGGGCATATAGGACAGTCAATTTCATTCTGACCTGCAATGCAGGAGCCACAAAACTGCACAGAAGTATTTTGGCAAGTGCATTTCAACAACGTCTCAGAAGCTGATGTGGACAGCATAGATATGAGTTTTCTGCTTCAGGACCACAAAGGCTTTGACTGGCTTCCTAGTTTTTCGCAAAAATTAATATTTGCATTTCATATTTTTAATATGTTATGAATTAGCTCCTAGGTCACCAGCATCCAAGACTGGATCAAGAAGGCTAACTAGATCACTGTTACAAAAAATATCTGGTTTTTTGCCAGTTATGTGGTGAGTTAAGCATGTTGCATGTGGTCAGATAAGTTATTCAGATACACAAAATTTGCAAGCTGAGGTTATTTAAAATGAGTCCGAAATCTCTCTTTATTTGCAGAAATGATATTCTTATGCATTTTTTCTCAGTATTGTGATGTCCACTCAGAGAGTTTAATGTTCCTTAAACAAAGATCAGTATAATTCAGATACTTTATTAATATTAACCATTCCTTCATTGATAAACCCTCTCCCAGGGAGAATCTGAAAATCACTTTCACTAAGGAGAGAGATTTTGTATTTTGCATAAAAGTTCCAAAATTAGGTAGGTTCCTGATACCGGCTTTGTTGCAGAGATTCTAGGGAGAAGGCCAGGGAAATAATTTCTGTTTCAGCAGTGTGGAAAAGTTCTTTGCTGCTAAATCCTTTCTTTTTTAGGGATAGCCCTAAAAAACAGCCCCAACTAGACCTTACAGAAGAAAATCAAGCACAAGCCTAGTTGAAGGGGGATAGATACAAAACAAAACTTGAAGGGAAAATATAGAAATCTATTTTTCAAAGTTGTTGCATTTTCTGAGCTACCATCTATTTGATTAGGACTGTTGTGCAAGAATACACTGATGTGATTTAAAAATAACAGTGGTTTTCATTATTTATCCTTTGGGAATTTCTGGCTTCGTTAGTAGATTCTGGCTTTGCTGTTAGCAGGCAAATGTTGAATAATAAACAAAGCATTTCCTCCTAAATTAAATGAAGTTTTTGAATTATGTAGCTCTAATGCTCACTTCTCTGCTGGGAATAAAGGGTTAAACAGCGTGAAATATTACCTCTCTGTGGGAGAAGAGGGATTGAATTTCAGAAGGCAAGGTCTTACAGCAGATCCTGACTCAGACATGCTTTTACTGATTCAGCCGCAGCATTCACTTGGAAAGCTATACATCATGGCCTTGGCAGACTCCTAGGCTTTCCCAGAGCAAGCTGCTATTTTTCCTTTAGCTTACCAAAAATAGCCACACATAGATTTAGTGTACTCGGTTTGCTGGTGTTTACAGGCATGAGGGTGTTTTCAGGATTCCTCTGGGCAGTCAGAGACTGTTACAGGTTTTAGACAAATGGGGAAAATACCGAATTTCTTTGACTCCAGTCTGGTACTTTGGAGACCCCTAAGCATCCAACCCATTTCGCTGGCCCCATCAACTATATGTATATTCCCAACTCAGACCCAGCCTTTCTGGATGGCTGTGGTCATTTCCAAGGGCTAATTGCTCTGCTTCCCACAACTCTCATAGTACACTGGCCATCAGAGCAGACTTCCTTTTGAGTGAGGAGCCAAATTCCGGCTTCAAAATGTTAAGCAAAAAAACCCTCATCTACTCTATGAAGGGATGAGCATCACAACCACATCTCCACATAAATCTGCTGACCCTTTTTCATGCTCTTTCCCTACAGCCGGGAGGACAGAGGCTCAGCTGCTGTCACAGCTGTCACACATTATAGCTCCTGGGCAAATGGAGATTCCTTTTGCCTCATGCACTGTGATATGAAGTGACTGACACACCCCAGTGCAGAGGATCCTTGGGTATGTAGCACAGAAAATTTTGAAAGGAGACCAGCAAGACGCCTAAACCACGACAGTCTTAATGCTCAGCTGCCAACACAAGCATCCCCGGCATGCTTCTTATCTGGGGGGCACAGAAAACACCAGCATGAGCATCTTGGCCACCACAGGACTTCCTAAAGCAAGATATCTTGAAAGACAGTGTTCCTGCCAGCATCCAGTCTTGCAAGGCAATCTGCAATTTTAGAAGTAACACACAGTTGTTCCTTGACTGTAGAAGGCAGTTGGCAACAGCAATGAGTTTTCAACAAGGTTTTCCTGAGACAGCTTACCTAAAACAAATCACAGCATGAGTTACAGGAAGAGGTTAGCACATATTTTTGCTTGAGCTCACTACCAGCCAGCTTTGTTAACTTCCTAACACGACTGCATGCTCTGCCTCCAAGCCCAGGATGGGTGCAGCAATCATCTCCGAAAAAAGAGAAAGGACCCAGCAATCTGGTAGCTTTTGGCCCAGTTTTTCAAGGAATTTATCTGGATATCATCCCAAGGTGCAGAACACTAGTAACTGGAATTACTGCAAAATGTCACAAGTTGTCATAGCTCTCTATGCTGTGCTATTTGACTCATTGGTCATAAGCACCAACCCCTATGGCAAAAAGCTAGAGAGGAAGAAAAACCAAAACACCATGGCCAAATGGTATGCCAATATAGTGTACCTACTCCTCATGCTTCTCCCCCACCAGGGAAGAACAGTGACAAGCATTATCCTAAAACTCAGCTTGAATCTCAGCTGGAGCATGAGTTCTGCTGTGTTGGCACTAGGGAGAGTGTTTCAGTCAGAGCTGACCTAAGGAATGCAAAGATGTTGAGCAGATCTGTGCCTGGGAAATGGCTTGCTTTTGGTTATAGGAAAGGAAGTTGAGCATGTTGCCTAACAGGGAAGTTGAGTGCCCCATTTACCAACTGGAGTTTTCTTGAAATTTTGTTATCTAGAAACAATTAGGAGAAAGCTTATGTTCAGATAATTTCATCTCAGGTTTTTTTGTTTGTTTGGTTGTTTGTTTGGTTTTGTTTTGTTTTGTTTTGTTTTTTTGGGGGGGGGCTTGTTTGTTTTGTTGGTTTTGTTTTTTGTATTAATTTACAGAAGACCTCACAGAAGATGTGGGGATCTTTAGTTGGACATCAGGAAGAAATTCTTCATGGAAAGGGTGATTAGACATCGGAATGGACTAGTCAGGGAGGCAATGGAGTCACTACTGATGGAAGCGTTTAAGAAAAGATGGGCATTTAGGGCTGTGGTCTGTTTGACACTGTGGTGATTGGTCATCAGTTGGACTTGATCACAGAGTTCTTTTCCAACATAATTGATTCTGTAATTCACTTTCCAAGTGGTGAAAAACACATATATCCTGTAATAACGTTTAACCCCATGCCCCTCCTGCTGCACACTCTTCTAACAGCATGGTCTCCTAATTCATCATCTAATACCTTCCTTTGTTATTTTCCTTTCTTTTATACAAATTTTGCTCATGTGACATGGAAAGGAGAGGAGATCTGTGAAACCTGGCAAAAGGCAGTTTCTTTTACTTAATTCAACGCACAGGATGGAAGGCTCTGTCTGTGCATTTGTCTGTACCTAGACACATGCACATATGTATCTGTGTGTGCATATTTTGTTTTCAGAATTTTTTTTAAATACACCCCTAAATGCTGACAATGCAAACCAACAGCCCTATGCAACTCTGGCAAGTTAGAAAGTGTAGGCTGGGCAGCCAGCACCAACCTTATTAACCAAAAATAACTGTCTGGGTCTGGACCAAGTATTTTCTCATCAGTATGCAGCACCAGAGTGTAGGATGAGAAAAATGAGGAGTGGGAGGATATAAAACAAACAGTAAAATGGAAAAATGTCAACTGTGCTCTGGCCTTCCCTTCTGCTTCTCACAGCCCACTCCAAGCGATGCAGTTGGGGTATGCGACAGGCTGCGCACAGAGCGGGGGTAGCACACATACAGCTGAGCACATCTGGTGAGCAGTTGCTGGTTTTGTGCTGCAAGTCAGCCAACACCATCCACATTTCTAAGCCAGCCCTCTGCCATTGTTACAGAGTGGTTTATGACTTCACTTTTCCTTTGTAATAGGTTCATTCCTCTTCCCAACGGCACTGCTGTCACTCTTTCATCTCTGCCTCCCTGTTTAGCGCAGCCTTCACCCACACATGCATACTGAGTCAGACTCAGGGTGATTGAGAGGGAATCGTTTGCATAGGAGAATTTGATGCAAGTACTTTGTCTGAAATGTTACACACCTTCCCCTCTTAAGGTTGTTCCAGACAAAGTGAACCATATTTATTTAGGTGTGCAACATTGGTTTGCAGGCCTGGGTTTGGCATCAAAGGGGAAAACTGTGACTTCAGTACTTCCAGGTACAAGACAAGATAGATGTTGATGCTATTTTTTTTCCTAAAGACATGGTTACATAAGGAAGTGAAGAAAAGTAGATTAACTTCTTTTGTTAGATTAGCCTCACTCAGCCAGGAGCAGCCCATCTTTCCTTTCCATCTTCCCTATGATCCGTGCCATCAAGACAGTGGCTAGGGACAATGTCCTGATCTTTGTTTAGTTATTTAATGAAGAAGGTGGTGGAGAAAAAGGTCATCCTACAGTCATCACCTGTTGCTGCTCTCAAGTTAAATATCTCTACTTTCCCATCCTGCTAAGAAACTGAGGCTTCAGTGTGGCTGGATGTCACTGGTTATAGCACAAAGAAGCTCAGATAGAGGGAAGAAAATAGCCAGTGGGCAGTCAGGTGTCTGTGAAGGGGATCCATGTGAAGGACAGGAAGAAAGATTGGAGAAGAAAGTATTTCTGGGCTCTGGTGGTTACCCTTGACAAAGAACAGGGACACAGCCATGGAAATACAGCTGTGCACATGGAAGATGTGATAGACTGGCAAAGTCAAATTGCTTCAGAAGCAAAATTAACTGTGATTACTTGATGCAACACATCACTCAAACCAATCAAATTGTTATTTTGGGAAATCATAAATTTGTATCCAGAGTCAGTTTGTCACTCATTAAAAACTTAAAAGAATGATTAGGAAATGAACTTAATAAGTAAATCTTATCCTCTTTTTCATTTAATAGCTTAAAATATGACATGATCTCATCTGGCTCTTACATGACCCCTGACCACATCACAGGTAAGTAGTTTTATTCTCGTCCTTACTGCTAGCATTGGATCCAGTCTAATTATTTCTGGTGCAAACATAGCTGAAATCTCCCTGCCACCATTTCTATCTGGATGAGGAGTATTATATATAGCCCAATATGGAAACTCTGTATCCCACTCTGTCATTGTTTTCCAGGGCAGAGTAAAGTTGTGGTGATCACAAAGTACACAAAGAAGAAAAAAGAGGAATCCTTATGAATCCTTATGCAACAATAAAAGAGTGTCATCCAGAGCAGACACGATTTCTCCATATTACAGGGTGAATTATTTTGGTGGCTACATGTAATAGATGGAAAATTGTTACACAGACCACTTTCATTAGGCTTTTGCACTTACTTGAAAAGGTGATTGTGCTGGAAAAATCCCACACTGAATGGATTTCAGAGGTCAGTTTGGTGGATTTACTTGTGTACTGCATATCTGTAGACTCAGCCTGGGAATCTAATTTTAAGGTGTTTCCATGAAAGCATTATTAAGCTGTGCAGAAGTAGGCCCAGTTATTGCTAAAATATCAGCTAAAACATATTTTAAATGTGGTTCTTAGGTGCATATCACTTCTTCTGACTGCATAAGGACATATTTTTCCCACAAGCATATACGGTTTTTTTCTGAGTGAAATATTCCTCTCTTTCTACTAACTACCCCTGTAAAGATGGAATGGGTCTTTAGATGGAAGAAATACTGATTATTCTATATCTTTAAAACTATCAGCTAAACCATATTGGAGGAAAAAAGAATTCTTCAGCAAAACATTTTTTAAAAAATTTAAAAGCCGAATACTTTTTAAAAGGAAACAATCTCTAATGGAAGTTTCTGTAATATGAAAGTAGCAGTGAATTCACTTTACCTTTAAATTTTACTTTTCCTTACTTGGAGACACAAACATTTGAAAAGCTGTTGAAATCCGTACTTCTTAAGCCTTCTTTTCAATAGAATAACTACAAGAAACCCAAGGGATTCAAGTGTCCAACAGGTTAAGAGCAGTTTTATTTAATACATTGTCCTGCTTTGCTGAAAGGGAATGATGATCTCACCACTGGCTCAAAAAGAGACCTTTTTGATTTGCTTTCAGCTCATCCACCCTTCACAGTGCAATTCTCTGTTTCTTTCTCTTCATATCCAGGAAAAAAATAATAAATGCCACTGTGACACGTTTTCAGAAAGTGACAACATGGTTTAGAAGCTGTCAGTACCTAATGAAGCATTCTAGCTCTATTTTATAAGCTGTGATTATCATGATCATTTTTACTGATACATATATGGATTTGACATCTGCAGCCATTTAGCCTTTTAAATAATCTGGTCAGCAAAATTGCTAGTATGTAGGTCAATTTAACCATTTCTTTACACATTTTCTGGTGGGTTTTTTAATCTTATGGTCTCTCTTATGGGTATATGTTGCTTCTTTCCTGTAGGAAACAGAGTAGAGAAGACCTGGAAGATATTCAGCAAACCTAGTTTTAAACTCAGGAACATCTTATTACTTACTGTATTTCCTCAAGGCAATGCATTATATAAGTAACACTGACAGAAAGGCTCTGACACAAGAATTAAAGCAGAGACCAGAAGTATTGCTCACACTGCTTTCAGGTTATAAAAATGTTTGTTTAATTGTAACTCATATATATCTTGAGATGACAGCAGTGATAACAAGCTGCTGCTGAGCCAGTGTGGGGAGGGGGACGGTGCAGGAGCTGCATGGGCAAACACAGCTATGCAAGGCACACACAGCTGGCTTGGGCATGAAGGTACAAGCCACTACAAACCTGGGTAATCACAGAATAACTTGGGCTGGAAGGGACCCCGTGCTCAAGGCTGGTCAGGGTTTCTAGGCATCTGTCCACCACAGGTGTGCTCTTATACTTGCAGAGTGGTGGCTTGCTCTTACTTTGCTAGGCAGACAATCCACTTGGGTTTGAATAGGAGCTTATGTGTGTAACCACAACACTGAGTGACATGTTTCAACATGTGATTCCCCTTAAGCAGGTGGCCCTGGTGAATTTCAGTTGCCTCCAAAGTATCCCCATGGAGATTTGTACTGAACTGACTGCATATGACAGCCGTGCAGTCTGACACACCAGCATAGGTGGACGACATCAGCAATGTGTTAATTTGTTCATAACAGAAGTCCCCAAAGCACTGGTTGATCCCCACCCCTCAATCACTAACAAAATCTTTCTGTTAATCTCAAATATAAACACACAAATGACGTGTGATATGTCTAAAGATTTTATTTTACTTAGTAAACTGGAACTAATTGCTCCAGGCTGGAGATCTATAACTAAGCTTACTTTCAAAGTAGTTTTGAAAAGTGCTTTTCAGACCAAGAATTTTTTGTGTGTGTGTTTGTGATAAGGCTGGTTGGATTTCAGTTTGGTTCTGCCATTCTGCTGTATTAGGAGAAACATTTTCAGGAAAATAAGTCTGTCTGTTCTTTCTCATTTTGAAATCAAATGTTTACCCAAGCAGCCAACCACAAAGACTGCAGATGTTGCACAACTCTGAACCTGAATGCAGCAGGGTAAGGGTTGTAAATGATGACCACAAGGTAAGTGCCACAGCATTTGCACACCGGTGCTAGATGTTCATGCCATGCCTGAAATACCGTCCTAGAGCCACACTGTGCTGACAGTGGGTCTTGTAGGTCCTGCATGAGGAGACACCAGATTCAAGTAAAAGTTAATGATTCACACATATTTGTATCTGTGCCTCCACATGCATGTATACAGAGAAAATCACCCATATAAAAAAAAAACAAAACAAAACAAAACAAAAAAACAACAAAAAAAACCAGCTTTATTTTAACAACAATTTTTAGGTAATTCACTTTTCTATAAATGCTGGTTTGTGCCTCTTCCTGGAATCCACCTACAGATAGCCAAGAAGCAAAGAATACTGGAAAACTGTCACAGCAACATTTCAGATTGCTGTTGGGAAGCCTGTGCAATATTGGTACCTTGTTTGAAAACTGACATCCAAAAAATCAAGTTTAACATCCAGCACCTGTTCAGTGCTTTTTTGAATCAGGGCCATTCACTGTAACAGTCACTTGCCTATGTTCTTGCAGCATGGCTTATTTTTAACCCATGAAATCCATTCTCAATACAAATTGATAAAATTACATTTTCATTATGAATTGCTTCATGAACCTTCCTAAAATAATATATGGTCTTTCCCTTTCACATGAAATAACATTATTTTCTTTAAGCAGTGGTAACAGCTAAAGCTCTTTCCCCTTTCCTGTCTTCTTTATAAACAGATTTTTCCTATAAGAAATCATAATATGAAATTTGTTCCTGGAACAACAAGTGCAGACCTGTGTCAGATTTCAAGAATCTTGTTCTCATTGTCCAGTTACTGTACAATTGAAATAACCATGAAAGCCCAATGAATCACTACACTAAGTCAGAAGGTCTTTTAAATTATTAACAGTTCATTGCACCACTAAATTTATGACTACCTACCAAAGTTTACACAGGGAAGCATAATAGATCAGCTGCTAATTAAGGGCTAAACACCCAGCTGAAGTAAATACAGTGAAAACATTCCCTTTCAGACAAGCTAGTGGCCCAATTCCAAAGGTCGTGTATGGGTCTGTTGTCCAAAGCAGCAACACCTTTTATTTTCAAGAACCAGCTGATGAAATCAGAAGTACAGTTATAGCGCAAAGAGATTG
Organism: Aegithalos caudatus; assembly: GCA_013389925.1. NCBI lineage: Eukaryota > Metazoa > Chordata > Aves > Passeriformes > Aegithalidae > Aegithalos > Aegithalos caudatus. The sequence continues at coordinate 14,897 of WEIU01003889.1, forward strand.
AAGTACTGTTGTTTAAAGTATCCATTGTACATAATGTCTATTCAACAAAATCTCCCAAAGGTCCTTTTCCCTTTTTTGTTCATCCCAAAACTGCCATGACTCTATTGGAGCCCCAGACAATGGGCAAACACTCCCTACAGAGTAGCCAGCATACCCACCCCTTCACAGTGATACCCTTGTGCCTGCAGAAGAAAGTTGTGGCCAGAGCTCTCTCCCTCCAGACAGGCTCTCACACCTCCTCCAAGCAGAGCATTTGGATTCTCCCACTGCCATTTGCACCCAGAAATGCCAGCCTGGAGTTTCAAGTCCATTCAGACTCAGCACTCAGGACCTCACTTGCCGCCCTTGCTGTGCACTGCCCATAACCACACAGCACCTCTGAGTCTCTGTGCTGCTAGACATGAAAGCACCACAGCGCTCAGAGGTCAGGGCCTGCTATTGTATTTTATTATTGTTCTGCAAGAAGTTCAGGTTGGTCTACACTAGTGCTCATTATCAGGGCTGAGTGTAAGACCTACTATGAAGTGAGCAATTGTAATCTCTCTCTGCTTCTAATGGCAGATTTTCTATATTCAAAGTATACATAGAGAAATATTTTGGGGGGATTTTTGAAACATTTTTCTTTCAGTATTGACCCCAGTCACAGAGTCATTTCTTCATTCACTTTCCAACTTGCATTTGTAAGGAAGGCAAAGAACCACTCCCTATTTGCTCATGGTCTGTTTCATATGATATTCAGCCTGAGAGAGCACAAATATTCATGAAGGGTCTTTGGACAAGTTGAAGGGAAGCTGGCTGAAAAGGACACAAACACTGGAAAACTCATTTTGGTTTTTTCATCCCATAGATCCAGCAGCTCTCAGCTTAAAATTAGTACACGTGTCCTTTTATACTGCTGGACTCCTGCAGACCACAACCCTACATAGCATGTGTACTATTTCTCTTTTTTGTCCTCTTTTTCGCCCTCTTTTTCTCTCTCACACAAACCAAAACACAGACAGGCAGAGACACACACAGACACACACAGACATACACATGCACACACACAGAAATGCACACACGCACACAGAGTAACAGCTTGTCAACAGCTTTAGCAAAGTAAAATACAAATGATAATTAGAAACACGTGACCCTAGAAAAGCAGCACAGAAAGTAAAAGGTCATCTTTTTTCCAAATGACCTAATTAGAAAAGCCTGGAGTGTTGGCTACAATGTAATGGTTTAACACATATTTTTAACATAGACTTCCTGCTTTAAAACAATGCAATTTATTGCTCATAAAAAAAAAAAAAAAAAAAAAAAAAAAAAAAACTCCTGGCATTTAATGCTGGTAAAATTAGGCCTCACAACACCTGCCTCAAGAAATCTCCAGCCTTTTAGATCTATCAACAGAGCACTGTGTATTTGTCATCCCATAATGACTATCAAGAAGCCACCACCAGGACAGCTGCCAACTCATGAGAGAGCCTGAAGAGACACTCCAGTATCACATGGAGGAGGCAGGCACAGGTGGCTCCACAACCCCTGCCTGTACCATCCAGCTGGAGCATCCTCACCTTGGCTGAGCCAAAGGCAATGTGCAGAGGAGGGGGAAGGACTATGTAGTGAGAAGAAAAGGAGCTGGAGGCATCAGGAAATGCAGAAAAATATGGAAAAAGGAAGGTAGGGGTCAGTGTGCAAGCAAAGGAATGGATGAGTATTTCTTGCCCAGGGTCATCTCAAGTAGAAGATCATGTGCTACTGTCAGGGGTTTTTCCCAGTTTAGTTTCACCTACTCACTTCTTATTCTGCATTCTGTGTTCTGGTGAACACGCAAGGCATTTATTCCCGCAAAACTATTAATCCCAACTCATTCATTGTTTAGAGAAGCTATATTTAGTTTATGGCTTTTCCTCATAAATCAAACCTCTCAGGCTTGTCCGTTCTAAACAGTTTAATTATGGCAGCTATTCCCACATTATAGGGCTTGTCCCCACCATGGTGAGAATACAGGGGGCTCCAAAACCAGCTCAGGAGAGCAGTGAGGGGAGAACATGTGCTGGCTTCCAGTGCGGAAGCAGGATAACCAACATATCCTGGGTTTGGACTAAGCTAATTAAAGTCAGGGTCAGAGTTCATGAGGGAAGAAAGAGCTAGAGAAAATAGCTTGGGAAGCGCTGAGTTAAGACCACACTCTATTATCAAAGACAGTCTAAACAGAATTGTGTATCTTCAGCCGAAGAGATGCCAAAGTTTTCATGCAGAAGAAAGGTTTTAGCTGTGCAGCCGTTGTAAAGGTGGGAGGGACATGAAGTTTGAGTTTCTACATCCCTAGGGGCTTAGAATTTCTCTGCTCATAATGGTTTCATTGGGAATCAACAGCATTGCCCATTTCTCAGGCAGTCTCTGTGTCCCATAGGATTGAGCTGGATGAAGCAGCATGGAAAAATAATATATGCTGTGTACGTAATGAGCTGCTTAACCATTTTTTCCAAGAATCCAGAAACATGTGATCTTCATTGAAAACTGCAGCTGCCAAGTTTGGAGCTTTACATTCAAACTTTGTTTGAGTCTATAATTGGGAAAAAAAAAAAAAAA
>WEIU01003889.1:17542-30306 GCA_013389925.1 Aegithalos caudatus
AAAGGCATAATATTTCCTTCATTTCATTGTTCTGAAATAAGTGCATGGATTTTATTCAGGAGTTTATTTGTGCTGGTTTAATAAGAACAAATGCCATATTTTTAAAGTAAAGGTAATTTTACTATGAAAATCACTGAAAATAAAGGTTGAAAAATAATAGAATCTAACAATAGCTGCACAGTCATATTGTGTGATAATAATGATTTTCTTGTGGTAATACTTTTAGTGATACTGGGTATCTCACCCACAATTAGACAAGGACATTCAGATATACTTGATGCTTACAGAAAACATCCCAGAATGAAAAAGAGAAGCACTGGAAAGATACTGCATCATTTGTAATACAAGTTATGTGAACACTTAAGGTTAGAGAGTGACAATTAGCATTTTCCCTATATCACACTGAAAATGTAGACTTTATCCTCAAGAGTCTTTTTTTTTTTTTCCTCTCCCTATATGCAAGGGGTCCCGAGATGCAGTGAGAAAGAATCAGGCCCCTGTGAAGTATTCACACCTTCATGGGGCTGTATGTTGATCTCGGGAGAATCAGGTCAGTAAGATGTTACTTGGTTTCAAAGACTGAAAGGTACTAATTTTACATGCCAGTTAATCCATCAGATCACAAGGAGACTGAGGAAATGCTTTTATCTTTAAAATGACAGGCATTAATAATGTTACTAGAATTTCCCTTATATATAACTCTAATACTTTCAGGACTTTTAAATGTCTGTACAATGTGAAAGCTTCTGAAATATAAAAGGCAATGTCCCTTTCAGAGTTACTAGCATTGCCAATGGGAGTGAGGGAAGATGAAATATGTTCTCAGGAAAAAGAAACTGTTGGACAACGGAAAAGAAAGCCCTAACCACTTAAGGAGAGGTATCTTATATAGGCACTCATAGTGACAGCATTGTAGCTGGTTCTGTAAAGAGAAAGACCAGCTGTGGAGTATCATGTGCAGCCACCTTTCCCACTCACAGGTATGATGAGACATGAGTTTCAAAAAAACCATTGCTACTGACTTTGCAAACTCTTTGGGAAACTTGCAAGATGAGGTCCAGAGCAAGGAGTCTGGAAAGCCTAAGCCACAAACTCCAAGTATGATCATGAAAAGAAATGTCTGACCTGTTTGCTCAGAGAATCATAGCCTCTGCAGCTTTCCTCACCCTTCCTCAGACAAGGTTCTGGAAACCAATGTCTGCTTTAAAAAAAGATAGATGAATAAAGGACTCTATTGGGATTGCAGGTCATGTTTTAATAATCTCAGGTTAATGGGATGTCAATCTCCCCTCTGCCCCAGGACAAGAAAAAAATGTCAGAAAAGAGCCATTTCTTTTTATGAACAGGCTATTAAAGGAAGTTCTGCATTCTGTACTTCTGATATGCATTTGCTTGGACCACATCAGTTCATGACATCAAGAACATGATAAGCACAATCTGCATTTGTGCTTACTCAAGCCTCTAACAATTCCCTAGCAGGGTGCCAACATGCATCTCAGCTGGATGAAGCTGGAGGAAGCATGCCATGATCTGAAATAAAATTAATCATTCCCTGAACTACTCTCAGAATGTTTTTCTCCCAATATACCTGAGAATTAGCCGGAAAAGTTGTACCTCATGGGTAGAACATAATGTAGCAATGAGTTACTTGGACATCCTTGCAGGTAATACTTACTGGCCATGTACTGAGCATTTAGCAGCCTGTCATTACTTTTTTGCTCTTTTCTTCCCAGGCTAATGGAGTTCCTGGGAGCAGTTCAGTAATGGAGCTCCACAGGAAGTTAGAGTCCCTGCTTTTTTGTCTTCTCACCTTACTTAATCGTCTCTTTACTATAGGACCTATGACAGCTCTCTCATATAAGAGCTGAATCTCTGCCAAACTATGGCAGAGCTCAGAGGGTGGGGGAGAGACATCACAGAAACAGCAAACCACACAACTTTTTGTTTTTGCAGCGTGAATTAGTCACTACCACCCCACACCTGCTTCTCTTTAAAAATCAATGAGAAAAAATATCCCAGTAAAATGATACAGGTGAACAACCAGATCTGTGTACTGAAGATCATGTAATCTGAACTTCTGCTCTTTATGATACTTTTCATTAGCATCACGTTAGTACAGCACAGAGAGATTTCTATGACAGCAACAGCGATTCATTGCTTTTGTTAAAGGTTACTTGAAAGTGTGCATAGAACAAATATGTAGAAAATCTACAGGGTATTCCATTTGGTTTTTATGATTCAAGCTCACTGTAGACTGTACAGTCACAGCTTTCCATTTCTGCTGGAAATACTACAAGGTTTTTTTTATTATTATTAACTATAATGTGCAGATATGGAAACTGAAGGCTACCCATTCTCATTTTCAGTCACCTACTTTCCTTCCCTTTCACACACACGTTTCATTGACCTGAATTCTACATTAATTTTCATCAGAAAACAGATTTAGTTGATCACAGAGTTGTTAATTTCAAAGTGGAAAGATTTTTGCTTTGTTTGGCAATGGGATGCAATTTTAACAAGTTTGGGCTTTCAGAGTTCACATTTCATAAGCTAACTGGCTGACTTGAATGAGGCAATATGAGCAGAGAGGCAATAAAATATGCACAAACCACTCTGTAAAATAAAGTTATTGTAATATCAATGGCTTTATTACCTCAATATCATGTTTACAAAGTTTCTTTCTTCACAGAAATCCTATGTACAAAATACTTCCTTGCTGTCTTGGTCTAGTGCTGCAGAGTTTTAATTTTCTTCTCAACAAACACCAAACCAGAATATAGGCAGTATCTTTCATTACTGATCACATTTCACTGTCTGATCACTAACACAATCTGCAAGGTTTGCAGGATATGCACAAGGCACTTACTTATTTGTCCTGACCTACTAGAACCCCAAAACAGTACTTCTGCATCAACATGAAATACTGAGTGCCAGCCTCAGTATTTAACCTCTGGGTTAAACCCCAGATCCAGGCTGGACTTGCGCGCATCCCGGTTGTGTCTGGCAAAGAAGAAAATGCTGCAAAGGTTATCTGTGCCTCAAAGGCAACACCAGACCCAGGAGCTCACTTTCTGAAGCTGTTTCCTGGGGACTGCTGAACATGTGCATTGTGACTGCAGGAGTGAAGCTCAGAAGTGTGGCGTGCAAGAAACTGAGTTCTCACCAGGGGCTGGTAGGAGAATAATTCAGAGGAAAGCCTTCATTTTCTTTTCTTTACATAACCAATTCAAACAGCTATATTCCTCAACTGCTGCAAAATCAAACACAGAGGCAGTTCCTGGACTGTATAAAACTGTCACCCAGAAGGTGATACCCAGACTGTAAGGAACTAGGGGGACCCTGCTAGTACACCCACAGGGAAATAAACTGTTCCAGAGCACAGTGAGTGTAGCAGTGTAGCAGAGTGAGCTGCTTGCAAATCTGCTGTGGGTGGGGTTACAGCTCTTGTCCCACAGACAAATCCAGCTCTGATAGAATGTGTTTATAGCCTACATTTTGGAGGGCTGTACCAAGTCTCCCCACTTTCCATGGAGAAGTGAAGAAAAATGCTGGATCCTGTATATGCAGATAGCAGCACGTGTAAAACACAACTTTATGTATCAGCCATCAGGAAATGGTGCCTTCACCATTATCAAACGTTATAGTCCAGCAACAAAAAAATACCCCACCCAAATGGATCCCTGAAGCTATTCCAGTATGCTGCTCCTCAGTTTGAAGTAGATGTGTCCAGAAGTGTAGAGACTGGCATCAGGAGGGCAGGAGGCCTTAACCTTGACTTTGGTTTTCTAGACCCCTAGAAAGAAAATAAGTAATTTTTGTAAGATTTGCATGGGGCAGGCACCACTGCCTTGCACAGAAAAGATCAGCAGAACAGTGTTGAAGATTCTGATAGTCATAATAAGTACTAAAGAAAGATCTCCCTGTTCTTTTCGTTTTGGATTAAGACTAAGAGGTAGATGTTGTCTTCCTTATCATTTCATGGGTGTCCTGATATCTGGCATGGAGAGATATGGGCAAAAACAAAGATCTTTGGGCCATATAGGTGGTATAGCTGGTGAATCATATTTTCAGGGAGTCATCTGGTGGCACTTCCATGCTGGTCAGTGGCTGGCACTGCAGGGACCAGCAACTATCCTAAATCATTGCAGTTCATGACAGCAATACTTGCACCTTAGATGTGGAGGAGGTCCAGTTCCAGAGCAGCCCAAATAGATCTCTTTTTTATTTAATACATGATCCAGAAAATATGTCTTATCACAGGAATATGAGGTTGGCCAACACACCAAAGGCTTACAGTAGCCCACTTGGGGCTGGCACAATCTCCACAGAAAGAATTCCTTGGAGCTCAACAGCTCCATACCCATAGTCAGAAATGGCCCTCTGAGCACACTGCTCTCTCTTTGGGCACATGGGGCCAAAATGACCTGCAGAATTGCTGCTTCCATCACCCCTCCCAGCACTGCCCTTATGGTTTGTTGCTTAGGCTAGGGGAGCAAATGGACTGCTCAGAAGCAACAAGTATCTGACAGCTTAACTGCTTTTACAACCTCAGAACAAAGGTAGGATTTTGCAATATGCATCTCCTTTGTAAATTCAACCCTGAAATTCTTTCTGAGGACTATTTGGTTATGTTTCAGGCCAGCCTGTGGCCTTTCCTGAGAAACAGACATGAGAAAAGGTATACAGGTACTGAAGAATCTCAACTTTTTTAGAAAAAATTTTCAAAGTTGTTTCCTTAGTATTATTTGAACCAAACAGGATTTTGCTGAGACAAATGACAGCTTGACTAGAATATGCCAATGAAACACATATGCACAAGCTACAGATTGTTAATATTAAGAATTTTGTCTTTCTGAACAAGGGTCCTTTACAGATGAAAAACCTCTTTTGCACCTTTGTATGGCTCAGAAAGAAGCATTTTCTTCCTTTGGCAGGAATTTAGGTCTATTGTTTAATCAAACATCACAGAATGGTTTGGGTTGGAAGGGCCATTAAAGATCATCTCATTTCCAACTTCCCTGTAATAGGCTGGAACACCTTCTGCTAAAGGAGGCTGTTCAGAGAACCATCCAACCTGGCCTTGAACACTTCCAAGGATAAGGCACCCACAACTTATCTGGGCTACCTCTGCCAGTGCCTCACAATACCCACAGTAAAGAGTTTCTCCCTAATAGCTGACATAAACCTTTTTTAGCTTGAAGCAATTTCCCCTTGTCAAAATTTCCTCTTCAGCTCTCTTTTAGCCCCTTTAGACACTTGAAGGTATTCCTAGGTCTCTCTGGAGGCTTCTCTTCTCCCAGCTGAACAAAGAGAGGTGCTCTAATAATGTTTTATGCTAGGAAACTACTAGACCATCATCATAATTTATTGGAGGTGATAACAATATCATTAATTGGTTTCTGGAAAAAACCTTTTCTTTCCACTGAGTTTGTTTTTTACTTTTCCTATGAGGCAGAACTTAATATTTACACATAGATGAAACCACTCTTAATTTGATTCCTTTATTTTTTTTTCATTCAGATGGACTGGTAACTCATCATTTTATGACATTTTTTAACTTTTTTTTTATGCTTTTAAAATCTTCACTGGTCTTTTAAATCACTTGGAAGGTTGATTTTTACTTTAAAGCTAAATAAAATTTTATTCCAAATCAATCCTTTATCAATTAGTATCCATACACAAAATCTCTTGTATCTGCTTCTAGAATTCTGTGCTTGTGACAAGCTGCACAGGTTGGTTTGACTTTTGTGTTTTTCAACAGTTTTGAAACTGATTTTCAAAACTAATTACCTGGCCATTCATGAATACAATTATTCAGTTTCTATAGGTGATTGCCATATTTCAGTATGAAGTTTCAGGCCTCACTTCTGTTTTGTTCAATATGACAGGGCAAAATCCAATTGATTTCCACGGAAGAAGCAGACTAAGAGCAAGAGGCCATTCAATTCTAATAACTAGATAAATCTTAATTTTTAAAAGTGAGGCTTCATTCATCTAAGCTCACCTTAGTGGCATGCTTCCAAATTAAAGATATGCAGTGCTTCCCTTGAGTTTTGTAAAACTACACCGTCATCTCAAACATCTTTACCAATGCTTGTGAAATGCATAAGCCAGTGTCCTGTTGTGCTGAACAAAAGATGTGCAGGCACCAATCATGACACACACACACAAAAAAGTATATATATATTTATTATTCATGCTTTCCTTTTCTCCAAATCCACCCAATCTTATTTATAGCTGAATTTAAGACTCCACATTCTCCACAAGCAGAGCTCAATTTATTACACCAGCCAATATAAGTGCACAAGTTATCTGAAATATAACCTAGATCCGCTTTACACATAAGATACTGGGGATGAAAAAACAAGTGATTTAGGTTTATTCGTTCTTTTCTTTGAAAAGACCAACACAATGAACTTAAAAAGAAGACATCTAAGCTAAATTCTTGACTTTGCCAAAAATTCCTTGTGTTCTGCTGGAATTAATTTAATTTCTCACCAATTCTTCTTCCTATAATTGAAAGGTTTTTCTGTCCCCACCTATTTAGATCCTTAACACTTCCATGGCATCTTGCTGTTTCTAAAGATCTTAATACTTCCAGATGTCAATGTCATACAAGGAATAACCACAGATTTCATAGAATTTTTGCTGTGGCAGCATCATATGAACTCAGTCTGATGAGTTTATGCCAAGGTCGCATGGGGATTTTAGGTAATGAGGTGCTTAGGGAGAAAAAAAAATAAAAGAAATAGTACTGCTTCATGAACATTTCTCATCAGCCAAAGCCTATAAATTTTAACACCTTAATTTCTCTGCATATACAGGTAAAAAGGGAAGGGAAGTTCCGGGAAGGGAAGTTCCGGGAAGGGAAGGGAAGTTCCGGGAAGGGAAGGGAAGTTCTGGGAAGGGAAGTTCCGGGAAGGGAAGTTCCGGGAAGGGAAGTTCCGGGAAGGGAAGNGGGAAGGGAAGGGAAGGGCAAGGTCTATATTCTAGAAGGACTATCAGTAGTTATCCTCTTCTTTTCATGAGACTCTCTGTTAATGGGTGAGAGCTCCAAATTAAAAATAAAAACACCACAAAAAAACCCCAAAAAACCCCACAAAAACAAAACAAAACAAAACAACACACACACACACACACAAAAAACAACAACAAAAAAAACCACACACAAACAAAGAAACAAAGAAAGAAAACAGAAAAAAAAAAACCCACAACAACCACNAAAAAAAAAAAAAAAAAACACCCACAAAACATCAAGAACAGAGTCAAAATTTTCCCATCTTGTGAATTTCGGACTTCATGGTTGTAAAATCACAGTCCTTTCCTCTATGATCCTTAAATCTGGCACCAGCTGCAGTAAGGCTTCTCTAAACTCTTTGATGACTGAAAAATAAAATCCAGAAAAATTTGTATTACAAAGTAAGCAAATACTCTCAAGATATCAGGAAGCACTGAAGGGAAAGAAATGGGCGGCAGATTCACATCAATATGTGATTTCATAAAGAGGTTTTCTTTTCAAATTCTCCTCCAAAATGTTAGTCTGTATAATGAATTGGACTAACAGTTATGCTATAAATGCAATAACTACTGTAAAATGTGATAAAAAATGATAGGTTAACAATCTATATGGAAAAATGGTGACAAGACAAAATAACAGTGATTTGATCTTTCATGTGAATATTCAGTTCAGTCTGTGATGAGAAATAACATTAATGATGAAATTATATAACTGTCAAAAATCCTGGGAAAGAAACTTAATGGGAAGGAAAATATTATTCAGATCCCAATGTTTATAATCAGTAAATTATTAACAACTTTGATAAAATTGGACAATTAATATGTAGAAGTGCCATAAAGGCATGTAGAGTCTCTAGCACGCAACATGAGCTGTTGCTTAATAATAGAGAACCTGGTTTAGTCTCAAACTTTCATAAACAACATCTTTTTATATTGTCCTTTACATTCAGAAAATTATCCTATTTTTCAAGTGATCTTTTCTTAGGGTGTTAATAACACAGTAGAGAGTTTTTGAAAGTATTTTCAGAGATAATCTTCTCAATTTTTAAGGAGTGACTGCACTTCTTATTTGATAGCAGCAATTTTATTTTTAACTGCATGAAAGTTGTCCTTGACTATAATGAGGTATATTAAGGATGTAAATATTACACAGGCACATATCTATAAGGGAGTCTGTGGTGCACATGAAGGCTATGTGCAGGTTATTCAGGACTGCTTCTGCTGCTATGCAGGTTGATATTGAACTGGCAGCTGAGACACCGTCAGACATCTTTGAAAATGTACATAAATAATAATATACAGGTGATGCATTTTGAAGCAAGGCTGGTGCAGACAGCCTTTAAATCCAGAAACACTAACTCAAGTCAAGTCCTGGATGCACTGTGATGACAGCCCTCATGTCTTGTCACTCCAGTTAGGGGTCCATTAGGCTATAAAGCCAAAAGCATCCGGCTGTGAGCCTTTGTATGCCTCTGCTTTATGCACCTACTGTAAGGAGACTTCAATAACTGTCCTAGGGCACTTGACTTGCCTCAGGTGAGACTTTGTTTCCATTAGGCATTGTTGAACCTGTTACATGTTACTTGAGGGATGTCTACAAAACAAAACCCCCTCCCTGGTGGAAAATCTATTCCAGAATAGGTCTGTGTAAGAGATGATGTTTTCCTGCCTGCAAAAGTATCTTGGTTTGCTTTTATAGAAAATTTACGGTGTGCATAGGGGCTCACCCAAAAACAAATGACCCGGCAGGCTGATGGAGTACACAGAATTAACTACAAAAGAGTATGGAGAGTTCCAGTAACATCTGATACATAGAGTCACCTGAAATGTCTCAAACAGGTTGGATTGCAATGAGATCTGATACTAGCCAGACTGAGGAAGATCTTCTCTCTCTAGGACATCCTCCCAGAAACGCAGTCAGCAAGAACTAAATGGTCAGTGAGAAAAAGCCAGCACAGAAGTGACATCATTCTGTTCCCAGAGGTTTGATTCTCTCCAACTTGTTTTTCCTTCTGAACCGAGACTCAGCTAATAAAGTTCTATATAATGTATTCAGATTCCTGTGGTAACAGAGGACGCTTCTTTTTTTTGCATGACATTTTTTCAAAGTCAGCTTTATATGTATGATTCCTGCTTGCCAAATATCTGCCCCATTTGAAATCTATATCTAGCCTGAAACATTTTGTTTTGTCCTTTGGTTGACCGTCTGCGCCAGTGAAAGACATCCTTGTGAAGAAGTGCCCTTTTGCTCCTGTGGTTACCAATACTGTTCCACAGTTTCCAAGGGTGATGCTATTATATTGCTCCAGCCACTCTGTGCACCCTGTTGAGTAATTTATTGGCCAAGATCCTAACAGTGGAAAGGCCTGTCTAGAATCCTGCTGAATTTTAAAAGGTAGGGATATTCATAACACTTCATAACAAGCAGCCATTAATGATAACCAACAATATAATTCTTATGGAATTATGCCTTGCATATGTGTGAAATTCCCAAGCATAATAAAAAGCAAACGAAAGAAATTAACCTCTTGTGTGCTGTGCTTCCTGGTACATAATTACAGTGTAGTGGAAAGAGCATGACCCTGTAGCTGTCCAACATTATAATTAGCATTCCCCATACTGAAGGTTATTGTCTGGAGGACAGTTTTGTCTCTCCTCTATTCTGTCTTGTGCAAAATTATATCCTTAAATGTGAGTTCATGGCCCTTTCTCAAAGCCAGCCTTTTGTTTTCAATGTAGCCCCAAAATCAATGGACTGGCAGGATGTGCAGCATACACCCACAGGGTCAGTTTGATGCTCATTCACTAGATACATACGGTGCATTGTAAGGATCTATATGAGATAACAATGATTTTCCACTTTTCAAATGTAGCCACATGAGATTAGGGTATTCGGCAGAAAAATGCTGCCAACTCTTCATGTCATCCTATTAATGGTGAGTAGCAGAGTCTATACATTTTTCTTGGATTACAGAGCAAAAACCTGCTCAAAAATCTTCCTGTTTCTCTTCTCATGTATAAATTAAGCTGTGCATTGTACCTCATTAAAACAAATGGAGGCATCTCATTAACACTCACCAAGAAGTAGTTTTCATGTCAGAATTGTAAGTCTGTATAATTCTGACATGAAAACTTTTACCAAAGGCAAGTTCAATTTAATTAAGGTGATACTGACAGGTTTTAGCAAAAGATTAACAATCAGAAGTTCAGAATTTTCCCTAGACTGAGGACTGATGAAAAATCATGATCCTTACTACAATCTGTTTTTTAAGTTGAAAATTTCTGGTATTCTTAATTAAGGGATATGACTTTTTAAAATAGTTTTTACTGTTATCTTTCTTCTCTTCTGGGTGAATTCATGGGCCTGCATGGGTACAAATGTAACTGTGGGCAAGTTTCCCTGATTTTAATTCCAAAACGAGAAGTCCTATTTTCAAAAGTGAAATGCATGTAAAACTCCACGTGAGCTCAAGCAAAGGAAATTGCCTATTAAAAAGCTCACATAGATGAACTGTTTATAAAGCAATTTTCTCATGGGACCCTGACTGGTGCACTAGTGATCAGCACTGTTACAAATTAGGTAATTTTTAAAGAAAATAACAGGGATTTAGGAGCTAAAAATTTAGGACTCCTGTTGTTGAAAAAGATTTCATTAGATAACTATGTTTAAAAAAAAGGAATTTCTCCTTATCATTTTTATTTTTCCTGTGATGGTGGTGTAAGAAAACATAAAAAAATTGGTCTCTTCACCTCCATTTATTTTCAGATTCCCAAATAAGTAGGAATACCATAGTCCAGACCTCTAAAACAGCCCTCTAAATCTGAAACACAGCTGCTGCTGAGCCATCACTGTTACATGTGTTTCTGTACAATTAAATATTACATTTTCTGCCCAGAACTGAAAAAACCACATGCCTCATCCAGTTTGAATATGGTGAATATCCATCCATTCAATTTGTCTTGAAAGAATTTTTGTTCTTAGAAGGCCAAAAAGCAGGAAGTATCTAAAACAGAAGTCTACCAACAATTGTACCAGAGAATTACTGACAACTTACAGAATCACAGAAGGGTGATTGTGTTGGAAGGGACCTTAAAGCTCATGTAATTCCGACCCTGCTGCCATGGGCAAGAACACTTCCCACTAGACCAGGTTGTTCAGAGCCCCATCCAACCTGGGCTTGAACACTTGTAGGCATGGAGCAGCCACAGCTTCTCTGGGCAATCTCTGCCAATGCCACGCTAACCTCATAATGAGGAATTTCTTCCTAATAACCTCCTTTCTGTTTGAACACGTTCCCCCTTGCCCACTCACCCCATGACCTTCTCAAGAGACTCTCTTCAGCTCTCTTGCAGCCTCCTTTTCTTTACTGGAACTGGAAGCTGCTCTAAGATGTCCCCAGAGCTTTGTCTTCTCAGGCTGAATAAGTCTAACTCTCTCAGCCTCTCCTCACAGCAAAGGTGTCCCAGCCCCCTGAGCACCTTCATGGCCTCCTCTGGACTCCTTAGACTAGCAGAATTTGAGTCTCCATGTTCTCCGTGAGCATAGCTCAATTTATTACACCAGCCAATTTAAGTGTCCAACTTATCTGAAATATAACCCACTCCGATAATATCACATATATGCAATATAATATCGCAAACCCTGATGAACACGATCGTGCTCCAAAGGCTGCTGAGGTGGTGCTCACCATTTCAGAGTAATCCAGAGTCAGAGCTTTAGACCATGCCAAACCCATGGAATGATTCTCTGTAACAGGGGTAGAGGTAAAACAGCCTCACTTTTACCTGGGGTATCCAATTGGATATAGACAGTGTGTTGATGGTAAAACAACAGAATCCAATTACTGATGCTCTTCCCATATATGGCAATGTTTGACTCATTTCCTGTCTTACTAATAGCCAGAGCTGAGTGAAAAAAAATGCCTTAAGTAATTAATACAAAAAAAATTAGCCTTTTTTTCCTAATGTGCAAAAAAAATAATTATTTTTTGTCCAAATTTTAATTCAAATTTACTAAATGCATGCTGTACAGTTTTTTGGTTACTTCACAGGTGACCACAAATAACTCCGCAGACATTTTAGATGATTAAGTTCTGAAAGTTCACATATACTGTTTAATTGTAGCTAATTAACTAGGAGGTTTAGCTTTATTTTCTGTGTGAAGGTTAAGGAACAAGCTGTACAACTATCAGTTATTTTCCTTCTTTATTTCTGAGCCTGGTGAACTACAAATTTATCTAACTCCATGAGGTATAATGAATTTATTTTTCCTAGTTAATGTTTTAGTTTTTGCTCCTACGAGTGAACCATTCAACAAGTTGTAAAACTTTGTTATTGAAATAAGTAATTTTTTAGTGTTATTATGAATCTAATAGCTTTTTACTGTTTTGATAACACATAACTCACACTGCACTGACACACAGCCCTTATGACTGGCACTGCACTAGAACTTTTAAGATAAATTTATGCTAAAAAATTACCTGCTCATGTAATCAAAATAATGTTTTTCAATAAATTGATCTCCATAACAATACTTCAGTCTCCTCTTTATTTGGAATCCAAGATTTTTTGAATGATTTCTTTATATTTTATCATTTGTACTTTTACATAGGTAGACAAGTTAGAGCCATATGTTAATGAAAAGGAAGACAGTAGTGTGAGATTTTCACAATTTTATATTAAATACATAAATACCCTTAGTTCATGAGAATTTTTAGCTGTTTTATAAAGGGGTTTTTAAATCATAT